>SAYR01052160.1:1755187-1776396 GCA_004382745.1 Argopecten irradians irradians | reverse complement strand
TATTGAAAGAAATTTCTTTTTTTTTAATTCGCGGATGTTAACTTGAAAACGAAATAGCAAAAGTTTAGAAAGAAAATCGGGAGATTGTTTTCCGACAATTTGACATTTAAGTTTCAATCATTCAATTTGCTCACCTGCTCCATACAGTACAGCTACATACGAATCCTTGTCCTCGTCAAACTCGCGGAAGGCTTCATAAAGTGACTTGGCTGTGGGTGGATCTACAGCGTTCCTGACCTCTGGCCTTTGGATCTCAATTAGACGGACATGTTTGTTTCTCAATATCTTTACCCTCACAGTTTCGGGAGCTGGAGACGATGATGTGGTGTTTTAGATGAAAATGGGAAAAAAATCATAAAATATGAAAATGATTTAGTAATAACTATTTTGGTCATAGGGATTGTGATCTTCCGTGTAGTTCTCTATGAATAGAACACGATAATTAAAAAAAATCTCATCAAAACAATTTGACTTCTGATTAAAAACACGACGAAAATAAATAAGATATGTTCTGAGTTTCATCTATTAGCATTAACTAATACATGGTCACGTGGAGTTCGATATTTAGTATAGCGTACAGTGTAGAAACTCGATGAGTATTCCTTTGTTTGTTGTTTGCTTGACGTCTTATCAACAGCCAAGGTCACATAAGGACGGCCTCCCATGTATGTTTTGTGCTACGTGTATGCAGTAGGTGGTGCGTGTTTTGGGAGACTGCGGTATGTTTGTAGTGTGTCTTCTTGGACAGTGGAACCGTTGCCCTTTTTATAGTGCTATATCACTGAAGCATGCCGCGGAAGACACCAAGCAACACATATTCCTTTGTGAACTTCATTGTCCAAACGTTGATTTCTTAAGGGTGGCATCCTGTGGCCGTCGGTTTTCTTACAATCAAAATGTAGCATGCACATCAGATTTTTCAATCTACTTATTTTTGTTTGTTTATTTGTTTGATTACAGCTGACAATGTAAGTTCAAAAGTATTTAATTGAGATTTGAATAAAATAAGAAATAAGTAAACTTGTATTTCAAGAATCGTTTATGAGCATACACCTGTCGATGTCTGAACATTTTCGTTTTCCTCTCAACCTGTATTCCGGCGCGATCACCGATCCCTATATATAGCGCGTGAATCGATACACGTGCGCTCAGTCTATACATATACACCAACATTTGTCTGCAATCTACGTGTCTTTGGTCGGTTTTTGGGTTTTTTGTGTTGTTGTTTGATTAAATGTACGTCCTATTAACAGTCAGGGTCATGTAAGGACGGCCACCCGTGTATGCAGTGTGTAGTTTGTATGAAGTGCACAGTGCGTGGGAAACTGTGGTATATTCGTGTATTTCATATGAGAATGCGAAAATGCGATAAAGTCATCTGATACCATGATATTACATTTGGTGATGCAAACCGATTTGTTTTACGTGCATGTACATGGAAAATAGCATTGAGCGCTCGTGGAGAAAGGAATAGTTTATATCAAAACTAATCTCTAACATGTATGTATATTAATTATATGAAAAGCATTGGTCAAAGAACGCCACCCTGAAAAATGCAGCGTTTGGGCAATGAAGTATGCAAAGGAGTTTTATTTCTTTCATACCTACGGGTGTAATACTGGCTAGTCTAGGGCAATATACTCATGTCACCTGAGGCTGTACTGCACCCATGCAATAAAGCCTCGTGACGTCACGGCGTCAACAAAATTTCCATTTCCTCGGTATAATTTTAACATTTTTTTCACAAACTTGACTTGCTTTACTACAAAAGATGCAAAGAACGAAATTTTTATCACGTAATTTTTCATGTTTGAAAAATTGACTTTTTCCCCATTCATTTCAAAATATTTCAATTTTCACTGAAGTGGGACTCAATGAAACTACTTAAAAATCCGGTTTCATTTAAGCATTGTTTGCAAACTGTGTGAATCCGCGTCCGCGTAGCGGATTCTCACAAAAATTTGCAAACAATTTTGTTTTCATACCCCGATAAAATTAAAAAAAAATAGTGACATCAATACTTATAATTAATTTTATACTCTATTTGATAAAATGAAGTACATGTATGTTTAAATGTAACATTATAGTGATTTTTCAAGGGATTATTTTTTCCGAATCAATACTCAACGTCAATGTCTCTATTGTGACGTCACGATAACGTCGGGGTTTCGCGCCATTCTCGGATTTTTTTCATAGTGGTATGCAAAAAAATATTGACCAATCAGAAAGCCAGATTTTGTATGAAAACAAAGAAAAAATAATTATTTGCTCATGAACTTGGGTATGAACGTGGGTTCATAATTGTATCTTAACATCGGTTTTCGCGCAAGAAAATATTTTATCTAGACCTACTTTTGCCTAAAAAGTCGTACGTGTAGCTTCCTACTAGCATAGACCTAAACAGAGGTGGTTTAGAAAAGTGCAAATATTACGGACAAATTTCTACAATTTCAAAAGCATTTTTATGAACTCTCGTTTTACTGACTCTTGTGTATCGTTCGAGTCAGCAACATTGCCTACCGAAGCACAATAAAATGTGCCATGTCCCTGTGTGACGTGTACTGTATCGAAACTACGTTAGAACGTCTCAGTTACAAACAAATGATGAAGCCTAAACGGCGATAAGAAATACTATATTAAATTCAATGAGTGTTGATTTACCTTTAATCAGTTGTTTAACTTGTATCAGAGCTAAAGGCTACATTTAACCACTAGAACCTTTCCGTTCCCATCACGTTACCATTTTAAATCGAAGCGGGAGACAACCGTATCACACGGTCTAGACATTATCCTTCCGCATCTTCGGCGGACCATTTTTGCAATCACTTCTAAATCTATTGTAAATGTTTTATGTTTCATCTGGATTACATTGAAAATAAAGTTGTTTCTAAATAAATGTATGACAAATTCTAATATTTGCGCTATTTATTTTAATTAGTTGTCTACTAATGACGCACTCTTTTCTTACATCTCTCGTTGTAGACTTGCACAAGCCCAGAAACTCGCATTTTTTTAAACAAAACAAAAATCTAATACGATTAAATTGAAATATAAGGATTGAATCTTGCTTTGGTCGATTTCATGGGGTGATGAATGGAGTAGCTCTTGAAACAAATTCAACATGAACTGCTTCGCAGTTCATTCATTTTGTTTCAAGAGCAACTCAATTCATCACCCCATGAAATCGACCAAAGCAAGATTCAATCCTTAAAGGCCCATTACCTTTCCGGAGCAAAATATAAAGGTTTCTTAAAAAACATTAATAACACCAGAAAATGCATACCGATGATCTAAAATAAGGTTACGACACCAAACATATGCAAGATTGCCTGCGTAATATATGAAAACAGCGGAGAGTCAATTCGCTGTTTTGCCGTCTGGCGCAGTGATAGTCAACTACCGCGCGGTATTTAGGACGACGGCGGGAAACATAATACGACCCGCGTTATGAAAATAAACATTTTATTTATTTTAATCAAATCGTTCAGAAGGTGATGATAAATGTAGTATTAACGGTAAGTTAATAATTTTTAGGACTCTACAAAATTATCGATCCTGTTTTACATTCCCATTTTAAAAATTAAAAGCCGTTTCGGAAAGGTAGTGGGCCTTTAAATGGTTGGATATTATACTTGTAAAATTGCAATAAAACGTCGAGGTATGAAAGAAAAATACTCTTTCATAAGTGGTTATGAAGGATAGGGATATTCTACCCTCGAGATCACAAAATGTTGCAAAACCCTCGGCAAGCCTCGGGTTTTACTACATTTTGTGACCCCGGGTAGAATATCTCTATCCTTCATATCCACATATGAAAGAGTCTTATAATCTAAACTATTCAGGAACAACATTGTTAACATGGACTGATATAAATAACATAGTCGAATGAACCAAATACCGAAAAATGGCACTGAACACAGAAAAAAAATATAAGCACCTGAATATTGGTAACCTAACACAAAATCCTATTTACTTATTTCCACAAATACAAAAGGTATCCACGGAAAAAGACTAGTGACATTTGACAAGCACTTAAAATTCAGCTAGCATGTTTTATACACCTACAAGTCAATCGGTTAAAAAGGCATATAGCTTTCTAGGACTTATCTTCAGAATTCTAATGTACATGAACATAACAATGTTTTTATCACTATACAAGAGTCATATTACGCCTAATTTGTGGTATCCAACATTAGAGGAAGACAAAATATCTAATGAAAATGTACAGAGGGCATATACCATACAAGACCATACCGGAGAGGCTTTTCAAATATGGTTACCAATATTTAAACGTAACGAGGTTGTATAAAAATATCAAACATTAAACGAGCAGTCGAAACTAGATAAGAACAAGCTATTTACATGGTCAGTCACTAGAACCAGAGGCAGCACTATGTAAGTATATAAGAAATAGAGCAGGACTTCAGTAACACATGAAGTGGTGAATCTGTGAAGTCCCAACTTTGAATGTCTGTACTTGCAAAGATGATTCCCTGGACTATATCATAGTAAACCTGAAGGTAGCTCAGTTGTACAAATCTGGACCAATCAGGGCCTACAAAATTTTCCTTTGAAGACTATAGAGAAAGCGACGTCCAACATCATGGCCAACCACAGTGTACCGTTATACGGCTCTTTTGATGTACATCGAACGACTAAATTACCTGTTCTGTTCTGTTGCTTCCAATTTTACCATGAGATAGTCCAGGGGTGTAGAGGTCGTAAGTGATCGGAACCCCTGAATTATCGAGGATGCTATATACATTGTACATGTTCATGTAAGATTGAAATCAAAGAAGCTCGAGAGGTAGATAATCTACATGTACACATTGTGTGTATTGCAATGTACGTATCTAAATTGTACATGTAGAGATGATATTATGAGTGCACAGTAGTGTAACCGTACAACATATATTTACCTTTATCGGTAGCAAACCGCCTTGTTATTCGAGATATCGGCGGAGTAATGTATCTGATCAAACGTGTTGGCAACATACCGTCCAACGGTCAAAGTGAAAGTAAACCGTATGACAAAAAACACTAATAAAGAAATCGGATAAGAGCCGGATTCTTAAAAGAAAATATCGGATAACGACAACTTTAATTTGGCAACTAAATATGAATATGTCTTTCTTACCTAATATCATGTTTGAATCCCATGAAATTAATTAAAACGGATTTGCTTAAGAATCGAATAAAGAAAGTTATGAATTAAATGTCGGAGGATTACGTTACCCTCTACTGGGCCTCAAATTATAAATACCGGAAATCACCGGAATGTGACGAGTTGTAGACATCAACGAAGATTGTTTTAAATTTTTAAGATTTGCTTTTCGGCAGAATTGACGAGTTTTAATATTTTCAAGATATACTATAATTTTTCTAATGAGTATCTCGAATAAATAAATTAGCTAAATGATATAATGAAAAAAAAGATGAACGAAGATCTCGTAGCCTTTCGAGAAAGAAACGAGACAACGCGAGAATAAACAACAAGCATGGCAGACACTACGGCTACACTCACTGTCGGTGGGGACAGAACTACGGGCCAGTCCGTCCGTTCACAGAATGGTTGGTATTTAGAATATGTAATTTATGTTCTAATCTAGCTTAAAAAATCATTGACTGAGTATAAAGATCGAAGTCTTTGGTTTACAGAAGCCGGCAACTCACGGCATAGAACAAGCATGACTCGCACATGGTCTCGAATGTTCGGGCATGTTCTCCGGTAACCAAAGGGATATTTTGCAAAACTCAAGTCGATAATTTACTGTTTGAATTCATATATAATGTTTGGGGAGAAGGGTTCGGTTTTTAAGAAGACATATAGACAAAGAAAGCAAACCATTGTTTTAGGTTGAATTTTTATTTTAATTAAAACAAATACACGGAAATCCCTTCTTAGCCTCTCAATCGTAAACATGTTTTGTGACACTCAGCAAGTCCTCACATAAATGGTCCTGTCCAGCTCTAGAATATATCAAGACAATGTCGTCCATTTTCTGAAAGCATCAATATTCATTTTCGCTCGTAAAATCACGGGACCATTTTCAAATACTTCCGAAGTGAGAGAGAGCGCATGCGCCGAGAAGAAAGACGTCTTTTTCACGGACCTCCACAGCCAACTGGAAAAAAAAAAAAGGGAACTGTCTATCATCCCCAACACCAGTAACTGTATACCACGCTTTTGTATTTACATCTGTGCTTATATACGAAATACATTGTTATAAAGTCCCTCATAATAGCTGGTACTGCCCCATTCGGCCCTGTATAAACTACTCTAGCCGCCATCTTGAACCAATGTAAACAATGACCACCTGGATTCAACAATGAGACCGAACTTGTCAATAACCATAACGGTGACTGCCATATTCACCCTAGTACTGCTATGTAAGTACTATCCCTACAATGTACCGAACTACCAACAATCATGTGTGATTTTCATGTTCTCGAAATTACGATACGGAACTCACGCCTCCATCGAAGTGCGTTCTTCCTACCACCGAAAAACGACACCATGTTATTACTCATCACTCTGCTAATGAGCGGTGATATAACAGATGAACCTTGGACCCCCGTACCACCTTGAAACATATATATCCATGTGGCATATGTGAACATCCAGTCACATGGACCTGTGCTGGAGTAGCATGTGATGATTGTGAGATATGGTACCATAAAACCTGCATCGACATGTGTACAAATGATTTCGAAGTGTTTAATCGCTCCAACGTAAGTTGGCTTTGTTGTAAATGCGATAGTATGAACTGTAATTCATTCATATTCCATAGCTATGAACTTGAAACATCCAACTATTATACACCTATTGCGGATACAACGATCGATTCGCTAACATCAGCATTCAGTCCACTTAAACAAGTAGTCCGGGGAATCCCATGTCATTTAACACCAGGCAAAGTAATCCCGAATATCCAGCTACTCAACATCATCGTCCCGGGGACCAGATCGATATACAACCTCCCAACAAAACAAAAACCTACGTATTCTCACGATCAACTGTCGTAGTATATTAAATAAGAGGTCAGAATTTGCTGCCATGATCGACTACGTGAAACCAGACATTCATATGGCCACCGAATCATGGTTACATGGGGTTAAACCAGGGACACCCCCAACAACATCCCATATAAGATCTAGTGAAGTTTTTCCAAATAACTATTACTGCCTACAGAAATGACCGGAGTTCGTTAGGCGGAGGTGTATTTACCTAGTGAAGGACAACCTGGTATCTAGCGAGGAAATCAGCCTAATTACAAACTGCGAACTGGAATGGGTAAAGGTAAAGTTGCCACGGAATACACTCTACTTGGCAAACTTCTATATGCCACACAGAAACACCAGAGATATGGAAGAACTCGACAAATCACTCCAGATGCTCTTCAACAAACCCAACTTCCAAAAGTGCTGTATTGGGGGCGACTTCAACTGCCCGGACATAGACTGGCAGAGGCTTCAAGGTAACACAAGGCCCCTGAACACTCCATCCAACAATCACTGATAGACATAACATCATCGTATCTCATCAAGTCAATGAGTCAACAACGAGAGAACAAAACATCCTGGATTTAGTATTCACAACAAACCCAACACTTACAAATCCTCAGTCAGTATACCGGGTATCTAACCATGACGCCATCGTAACAGACATGGATATACGTCCAACTACAACACCGGACAGAGAAGGAAGATCTATAAGTACAGAGATGCAACTGGGAACAACCTCAAATCTGACTGCAACAGGATCTCACAAAGCACCAAATCACTGATAGACGATCAGGTATCAGTAGATGAAGCATGGGAACACTTTCAAGATGGGTATCACCAAACAGTATGAACAAGAACATACCAACCAAGCTGTCGAGTACTCGCACTTCACTCCCATGGATGAACCGCAACATCAAGAAACTAACTCCGACACAAACAACGACTGTATAAGCAGGCAAAGAAAACCAACACCTGAACAACTACAAGACCTGCCAACGTGAAGTTAAGCTGTCAACTCAGGAAAGCTGAGTACAACTACATAAATAACATCATTGAAGAAGGCCTAAAATCCAACAACACCAAACCCTTCTGGGCGCTTCATAAAATCAAGGAAACAGGACAACATTGGAGTATCACCACTCAAAGAAAAGGGAATCCTACCAGCGACAGCCTGCACAAAAGCAACCATCCTACTGAACCAATTCCAGTCTGTCTTCACCAAAGAAAACAAGGAGGAGCCACTACAAAAACAGATAAAAAGGAACATCAAACACCCACTTACCAACATCACCATTGACACAGATGGAGTCAGCAAACTACTTGCCAACCTCAACATCTCTAAAGCTTGTGGACCTGACTCACTACCAAACACAGTACTCAAAACCTGTTCAGAGAATCTATCCCCTGGCTCAGTGCATAATTCCAGCTATCCCTAGAACACCGGAAATTACCAACAGATTGGCTGAAGGCAACATCACTAGCGTCTACAAGAAGGGAGATAAAACACCTGGCTGAAACTACAGACCAATATCCCTTACTTGCGTCTCAGCAAAAATTCTGAACACATCATCTGCCGCCATCTCATGTACCACCTAGAGACCAATAACATACTTACCAACCTCAATCACGGCTTCAGGAGTGGGTATTTCATGTGAATCACACTCCATCGTCACCATGGAAGACCTACTGCACTCGCACAGATAATAATACGCAAACAGACTGTGCCATCCTTGATTTTCCAAAGCGTTCGACACCGTTCCACACAAGAAACTGCTAAACAAACTGACATCTTATGGAATAGATGGGCCAATCCACTCATGGCTATCCCACTTCTAACTGCAAGATCTATGCAAGTAGTCCTTGAAGGAGTCACAATCCAAATCAGTGCCTGTGGACTCGGGGGTCCCCCAGGGTACGGTACTAGGACCAATATTGTTCCTATTTCATATCAACGACCTCCCTGATTTGCGTCCAATCACAAACCCGCCTGTTTGCAGACGACTGCCTCCTTTATAGGAAGATAAGATCTGCACAAACGACCTTTAATTTTACAACAAGACCTTAAACACCTGGAAACCTGGCTAACACATGGGGTATGAAGTTAACGCTAAGAAATGCTACATCCTAAGTTATTAAATACAAAAGACCACTCACTTCTACAACTTGGACAATACCATCCTCCAACAGGTGCGATCAAATCCATACCTAGGTATTTACCATCTCTGAGGACATGAATGGCACCAACATATAAACCAACATATCCAATATGAGCTCAAACTCCACCCTTCGGCTTCTTAAGAAGGAACCTACGCACTGTCCACAATCTAGTAGGCGTAGCGCATATGTTTGGGACTTAGTAAGACCAATAATTAGAGTACGGATCAATAGTATGGGACCCATATTACCAAATGACATCAATACCCTAGAGCGTATACAGCACCGTCGCAGCGAGATTCATCACGGAGACTATAGATCCACAACACAGGCTGTGTAACAAACAATGCTAAACAATCTGGACCTACCACCATTAGAGGTCAGACGTCGACACCACAGACTCGTATATCCTATACAGAGATCGATGGAGGGGTTAGTGCCAGCTATAACTCCATCAGATTACCTATATACCAAAAAAACAGGGAAGACAAATACTGCTAGAACCTATCTGACTTTAATTCTATCAACATCGTTCACAGATCAATATGTAACAATGACAGAGGCTTCAGAGTTAAATCGCCAAAACTGACCAATACAAGAACTCATTCTCACTAGAAGCATTACTAGATGTTAACCGAACACTGGATATGAATATGTTAGTTCCATGTGTCAGCTCCAGATTTATCGAGGCATTCACGATCAGCACTCGAAAGCATAGCACTAACTAACCAATTCTGCGCTCTCTCTCACCGCCGCAAATTACCAGTACTGGGATATTAGCGGCCGTAACAGATACAGATACCAGATACAGAGCTGTTGCAATTGGTGTTAACAAAAAAATAAATAAAAACGAACTCTCTGAAGTGCCAAGTAGACTGAAGTAGGACTGTACTAGTGTAGCTAAGACTACTTTTGAAAAGAATTCTTTGTTCCGATTTATGGCCTTGCTTAAATTCCAATTGATATGATATAAGTATGATTATTGACTCTGTACAAAAAATATTTCTGTTATATTTTAATTTGCAACAGTGGACTTAATACAAGTGAAGCATTTTTGCTGCCTTTTGTGGCTAGAGGCAGATAAAATCTAAGTTATTTAAAGAAATATTATTTATTTTAAGTTATTCTTAGCTTGATTTTCCCTACTTCATTTCAGTGATGGCAGCAAGTTCAATAGCAAATATAGTCAAAAGCAGTTTGGGTCCAGTTGGACTTGACAAAATGCTTGTGGACGATATTGGTGTAAGTATGCACAAATACATAATCAGAAACTTGTCATATTAAAAAAAAAGCATGTATGGCCATACAAAAAAATATTTGTTTCAGGTAAAACGAAATGACCCTATAAAAAACAATTTGGCTAATCTGGTGATCCGCGATAATTTCTAAATTAACCCAAAGGGGTTTTGACGTAATAGGAAGGTTTTGAGATCCCAAAATGACTTTAAAATACAATATACTGTCAATTAGTCCTACTTTCCTTCAAAAGAGTAGACGATGTCAATCACTTAACCCTTAGACTGCTACACGCGACTATATACGCGTTGGTTTAAATGGCCCTCAGTGCTACACGCGTAAAAAGACGTTTTTTGACCCCGAGTTTTCAACCGGCGGTCTGATAGTCAAACTTCCCTCCTGTTGCTAAAATTATGACTGAAAACGAAAAGTAGAATGCTATACGATTTGGTTCTAGTGTAATTACATTCGATATTCTCGGGATTATACCCTAAAAATAAACCACAGGTGTGAGGAATTTCGAATGGTATACTGACTCGTCAAAATGGCCGCTCCGATAGATCGAAGTGATGAAGAAGGTGTACAACAGTTCTTTGCTAGCAATGTGTCAGAAGTTGAAAGTAAATTTGAAGGGTCAGATACTTTAGATTGGGATCCATATAGAAGGCAAAATTATTTTAATTTCTCCTATAAATAAGTGTGTGCCCGATGCCACACAGAACATGGCAGCCCTCCACGCGGCCGGCTGCCGTGTGACAGACGACTAGATTGACTTTCACAGGCGAGTTGAATTAATGCATAACATGAATAAATGTAAGCTAGTTGCTTTTAAAAGATTTGGCATGATTTACAATATAGAAAATATAGTTGTTCACACAAATTTGTTTATATTATCTACACGAAGTTACCGTCAATGACCGGCATGTTGAAAGAAAACGTGAACGAAAAATGACACTTGGATTACGTTTTATGAGATGCAGGTGTTTCTTTTACGTTGATAACGGCTATGGGTTTTATCCAGATTAAGTTATTTACACCACTGTTGGTCAAGACATGATGCATTTGAAAAACAATTTCTCAGAAATTGTTTAGGATAGTTTTCTAGTTGTATTGTCTAATTACCTTTCACCTGATCATGACTGAAAATGACTTACCTGGACTCACCTGAGCTATAACAATACTTTTAAGGGTAACTTGGTCTAAGATAGAGATAATGTGTGGTGCATAATGCAAATGCATACACTATGTGACGATGGACCAGAAATTAAACAGGAAACTAGCTTCTTTCCTTCATGAACAATTATCAAGATTTTGTTTGTGAATATCAATTATTTTTAGAAGTTTTTACCTGGATTTCTTCAAAGACTTAATAACCAAATGAAGTCATATGCTTCTTAATACTAAGGTTACTCTATTAAATTGGTTTTATTTCATAATTTTAATTGAGTTTTCTTGTTATTATTTGATACAACCTAATATTTTTACCTTTAGTCACCTATATTGTTACCTGTATGCTTAACGAGAAGTATATTTGCGGAATAAACAACATCAATATAAACTAAAGGCAATAACAAACAATTTTCATATAACTTTTATTCACGTAATGCAAATAGTTTTCAAGATATAATCATTTATAATTAAGTTATCATTTCCCTGGATTTTACAAAATTAATGCAGCACTGAGAGCCATTACTATACAAACCATTGCAGCAGCCTAAGGGTTAAATGCGGAACTTATTGTCAGTAAATAGCACTTTACATATGTCGTTTTGGGATATCAAAAATATCGAATTAGTAATAACTGATTAAGTTTTGATATTGTAGAATGTAATTTTTACTAATTATAAATAATGACAGAGATAGTTATAAAGTGTTGATATTGTAGGATGTAACTATTACCAATGACGGAGCCACGATTCTGAAGTTGTTAGAGGTAGAACACCCAGCAGCTAAGATTCTGGTAGAGCTCGCTGAACTACAGGACCAGGAGGTTGGCGATGGTACGACTTCTGTGGTGAGTATTGACTTCCTTCACTTCAGGTCTAGTTACAAACTATCTGAACTTCAAGCGTACAAGGCAGAGGTTTCATTATCTTTCAGGAGAGGCTGTACAAATTCCAATTTCAGGGGGTACTTTTCTTTACCATCTGTATGCTATCTAATGTAATTTAGCCCAAATCAGACAGTTGATATTGAAAACCCTGAAAAGGTATCTAGATTCAAGGTCTATGTAAAAGTTCCATTTCAAATTGCAATTTTTAATGGAAATAATTCATGTACCATGTGATACCTGATAACGTTTGTGCGGGACTATCTCCAGTAGTGATGGAACATAACTCTTTGTATTTTTGTCGCTGAAATGACGTTAGTGTGGGATATCATATTTTAGCATCATTTGATCACCAATAGAAACATTAGTCTCGGACAAACTTATCAGGTGTCATGTGGTATGTAAGTTAGTCCCATTAGCATTCAAGCAAACAAAATATTAAGGAAATGAGCAATTTGACTATTTTAGCAGTGATTATAAATAGGACACATTGCTTGGGAACTTGAGGTTTGATTAATTTGTACAAGCAACTTTTGTTAAGAAATGTCACTTTTTACTGCAATGACTAATCTTTTGTCTTTGACACACAGGTTATAATTGCTGCTGAACTGTTAAAGAACGCCGACGACTTGGTAAAATGTAAAATACACCCTACGTCCATAATCAGTGGCTACAGATTAGCATGCAAGTAAGTAAAAAAAAAAGTCCAGATCTATAGATCTCACAATTTTGTCGTATGATCTGTAAGACTAAATACCTAGAAACCAATTTTCCAAAAATATTTGTGTTATGGATAATTCCCATTCATCTTCTTTCCTGTTTCTGTGAGCTGGAGGTGCAGTTGTTAAGATCTATAGATTTCACAAGTTTGATGTAATGTAGACTGTAGGACTAGAAACCTACTAACATTGTGAATAATTCCCATCCAACTTCCCTCCTGCTCCTGTGAGTTGGAGGTGTAGTTGTTCCTGTGAGTTGGAGGTGTAGTTGTTCCTGTGAGTTGGAGGTGTAGTTGTTCCTGTGAGCTGGAGGTGTAGTTGTTAGATCTATAGATTTCACAAGTTTGATATATGTAGACTGTAAGACTAGAAACCAAATTATGTTGTGAATACATTCCCATTCAACTTCCCTCCTGTTCCTGTGATCTGGAGGTATATACAGTGGGAGATATAAAATCTGGTCCGATTAATTTGATCTCATTGTTATTAACTAGATCGTTAATCAGACTAGGACAGCAAATCAACTTTATTGTTGATCAGGCTAGGACAGACAGAAAAAAATGTTTATAATAGAAGAGTGAATTTCCATTTAAAAAGTGAAATATGGCAATTAGCAAGAATAGTTTTGTTACATATGATATATCGGCAGTAATTATCGCCCTCACATCATAATTCCATTAGATATTGGATTTTTATATAGAATCATGTTCCTTATTATTAAAATAAAAAATTGTACTATATCAGATCATAATATGGAAAGAATTGTGTGTTTGGTGACTTTCTAGAGAAGCCTGTAAATATGTCCAGGAGCACCTCACCATCAACGTAGAAGAACTCGGCCGAGAGTGTATCATAAACGCAGCCAAGACCAGCATGTCCAGCAAAATCATTGGATCGTATCCTTCATACACTCCAGGATTTACATATATATTTTTGCAAGCGCAATTTCAATTTTACCTGAAATGTAGACTCAATCCAAAATTGTACAGATCAGGGTTCCCACGCAACCTTGAAAACTTTAAAAAAAAATGGGGGAAATTGAAATGAAAAAACAGGACAGGGAAAACCTTCAGAAACGAGGAAAAAGTTTTGAAATATCTTGATAAAGCCTTGAATTTTATTACTTGTTTTAATTTATTGTTTTAATTTATTAAACTGTCCAATCAGCAACAAGAGTGGCATGAAGGAAGCTACACAAACAAACAAATGTTAATATATAGTTTATTAATTCTTTTCTTTCATAATGAATGTAGTTGGAATAGGTTCAGTCAGCATCGTTCAAGTTGCAGTACTCTTAAAAAATAAGCACACACATAGCTTGTGAAAAGTATCTGAACTTGTGTGAAAACATGACTTGAATTTCACTTAGTGTCCTTGAAAAAAAATTGAAAAAGCCTTGAATTCTGGTCCAAAAAATAGTGGAACCCTGAGAGTTAAAAACAATTCAATTGTCACAGCAAGGATATCTACAATTATAATGAACCTCTGAGGACCAAAGATGCACTGTTTGGTCTACACATATCATATTCATCTTCAAGAAACCATATTGGGTGATGAAAAATACTTATGTATAAACTTTGATATGTTGTAAGCATGTTTGTTATATACATTTTATTGTAGCACGTCATCTCAATCAAGTAGAAAAAATATATTTTGAGTTATGACCTTGACACACTTCTCAGCCAATCAGATTTCTTCTCCAACATGGTGGTAGATGCTGCTTATGCCATAAAGACGTCTGATGGAAAGGGAGGTTATAAATATCCAATCAAGGCAGTTAATGTGCTGAAAGCTCATGGCCGTAGCTCCAGTGAAAGTACACTGATTCAAGGGTACGCTCTCAACTGCACAGTTGCTTCTCAAGGTAAGAGGAATGCTCAAATAATGTTTTACGATTACATAAAATATTTTACAATTACATGTATTGATGTCAGTTTGTATTGTTTTATTGAAGGACAAATAGTAATATTGTGTGAGAGTTTCGACCATTGATGTAGATTTCTAGTTTCGTAGTTGATCAAGTGAATTACGGTACATGTAACTTTCTAATATGATTTTGTGATTTTGGTACCTGAAATGACATGCTGAGTTAAACTTTACAATAATCTCTATTGCATTTAAAATTTGCTCTTAAGCTTTGTCTGAAAATTAGATTTAGCCTTAAAAGCAAAGAAAAACATCTTAAATAGTGGCATTTATTAAATATTATGAATTCTATTTCTTTTTCTCAGCCATGCCAAAGAAGATCACAAATGCAAAGATAGCTTGTTTAGACTTTGGTTTGATGAAAGCCAAGATGAAGATGGGAGTACAAATACTTATAGAGAATCCAGAAGACCTCGACGGTGTTCGACAGAAGTAAGTGTTGTGGTCATATCGGAGAATATCTGGGTCTGCATGGATGAGGTGTGATTGAGACTTCTGCATACTTATTTTAGGAGTACATTTAGTTTTCTTTAGTACTTTCCATGCTGTCTTTGAAGTGCTAATTTATGTACAGCACTAAAAAAATTTTAAAGGGTATTTCCTGTTATGAACAACCGGAGCATGCTGGTTCATATCTGCACTAATAAATTATATTAAATTTCTTTTCGTAAAGTTTTTGTCGCATTTGTGCTAAAATCAGTACGTTTACATTATTCACATTCAATATAGACAAACCCCTATGAAGATTTATTCACTTTCAATAAATACAGACAAACCAGTTAACCTCTGTGAAGATTGGATGTGGAGGATGGTTAATCCTTTAATTACAATGCAATTTGTGTTAAAAAAAACTTGCTAAATGTTCAAAGATGTACAGGTTTAAATCGTGGTAAATTATTCCAATAGTAAATGAGATTACCTCAGTAGTATGGTTTTTTTTTATTGCTTGCGTTACAGAGAATCTGATATTACCAAAGACAGAATACAGAAGATCATGGCCTCAGGAGCTAATGTTATCCTAACCACGGGAGGAATTGATGACCTCTGCCTGAAGTACTTTGTGGAGGCCGGAGCCATGGCCGTACGTAGGTGTAAAAAGGTGGATCTTAGGAGGATAGCTAAGGCCACAGGAGGTAAGAGCGCTAAAAGATATTAATATTATTATTATTTAATCTTGTTTGTCAACGACTTAAAAAATAACGTTATCAACCCATAACGTAAAAAATTGCGTCACCGTTTATAACGTTGCATTTGATTGGTTGATACAGCAGGATGATAATTTCTAAGAGAAAAGAGTCCACCAATAAAAGAGGAAATACATCTAAAAAAGTTTTATTAGGATTGTAATTTATTTATATAGAGTACACACCAATTTTGATATATCCATAACATTGAAATATATTCAAGTTTATCCGTAATTGTTTTCATCAAATTTTAGATAAAAATTTATTCTGAACAGGTCAATTGTCTTACCTGTATCAGCCATATTATTTAAACAAAAATTGGACGGGAATTTAAAAAAGTGATTGAATTGACTTATGTTTGCTGTACTTTAGGACAACTTGTGCTAACATTGGCCAACTTAGAAGGCGAAGAATCTTTTGATGCCAGCATGCTCGGACAGGCTGAAGAGGTGATTCAGGAAAGAGTATCAGATGACGAACTCATTCTTATCAAGGGGTAAGTTTCTTATACTGATGCTTATCAGGAATGCGTGATAAAGTGTCTTCTTCAAATCTATAAAAAAAATTCCATACAGGTTTTAAATTCATGAATTTTAATCTTCACAATTTTGTTTTGAAACGGAAGTCTCGATAGAAATAAGTCTTGTGTCTTATACTGAAGATTACAAGCTTTGTCTTACATTTACATTTATAAAAGATTTCAGTCAGCAATGGTTTCTTGTATTAAAATTGACATCTATATATAGGCCAAGTGAAAAAGATTCCAAGCTAATTAAAACTACAAAATCAACATAATGAATTTTTTTTTTTTAATGGAAATAGTTGTTTTTACTACTTTTTTGAAGAAAAATGGCTTGCTATTCATTTAAGATGATAAACAGTTTATTTGGTAATAACCAGATTCATTCATCCATGTTATCTATCAGAACAAAGGCCAGATCTGCAGCGTCCATCATCCTTCGTGGAGCCAATGACTTCATGTGTGACGAGATGGAACGATCCGTCCACGATGCACTGTGTGTAGTGAAGCGTGTCCTCGAGTCCAAATCAGTCGTCCCTGGGGGCGGAGCTGTGGAGGCCGCACTGTCTAATTACCTTGAAGATTATGCTACCTCACTGGTAAGTGTTATGAAAAGTATAAGAAGAAGAATCTAAATAGGATCTAAAAAGTTAATGTCGAACCCTGTATGTATTGGATAGCATATTTGTATGGTATCTATAGCGTCATTATATGGTTGGAAATCAAAATTGAACAAATTTAGGGGTCAATTTTGCTAATTTTTTCTAATTGTAAGAGTCTTTTTAATAATTACTAAAAAAAAAAAAAAAAGTGCGCGATAAGGCCCTTTGGGCCTCTTGTGTTAATTGGAATAGGTCCAGTCAGCATCATTCAAGTTGCATTACTCTTAAAAAATAAGCACACAACTTGTGAAAGGTAACTGAAAGTGTGAAAACATGACTTGAATTTCACTTATTGTCCTTGAAAAAAACCTTGAAAAAACCTTGGATTCTGGTCCAAAAAAATAGTGGGAACCCTGTAAATATGATCATTCAAATGAATATCTTGACTCCAAAATTTAGTAAGGCTTGTCGAGTACTAACCAACTTGATGTTTCATGAGATACTCATTAATGGATTAGAGATATCCTTATCTACTCAATGCAGTAAATATTTTAGTATTTTGATACCTACATAAAAGATGTGAAACATTATATGTTCAAAAGTTTGCATAAAGCAACTGGCTCTGTATATTTGTCCTGTGATGAGAATGAAATATGAAAACATTGATGATTGTAACTATCAAACACTCTAATTTTTTTCTGAGGACAAATAAAAATGTTTCGCAAAAACTACACTTAACACAAAGTCATGATAACTTAACATACAAAATATAATTCTGATCATCAATTCCATTATTTGACTTGTACCTAATGTATTTTGACACATCTTAATTTAATTGCTGAGGAATGCTGTAATTACTTTTTTCTCTATAATAATCAGGCCAAACCATTTCTGATCTCTTCAAAAGACAGTTGGTTTGGTTAACTGATTTAGAAAACTTCTAAAATAAAACATTTGTCAGACTGCAATGAAACTTTACATGAGTAATGGGGTAGGTATGTAGATGTGAAAGAGCATTTTATTTTTGTGACCAAGTGAAAAACACATTAACAGCTCTAATAGTAAAGGTTTTGCTTTTTTTCCTGGGTATTTTGGGAAATTGCCACCTGGTGAAAATTGGGAAATTTTGTGCGATAAAAGTAGGAAATAAAAATTGAAATGGTGTTTATGGAAATTTTGGAAAAGGTAAAAATAGACAATAACAAAAAAAAAAGAATGGATACTAAAATACAACGTTCAGACTTGGGATTTCCGGAATTTTTTAGTTTCATCTCACAAAATATGCGTCAATTCACTGATTTGGGAAATTTAGACATAGATTTGGGAAAAAATAACAAGAAATACAATTGGGAATGGGGCCTTATTTCGGCCCCAAATATATAGGCAGGAAAAACACTGATGTGGAAATATCATTTATCTTAGTTTACTCTGGCACTTAACTGTTAAACAGTGGCTTTCCATCATTTAATGAAACCCCATGATACTTTGTCATACATGCCAACGAAAAAATCTTGTAGACCTCAATTTTGAAATAATTGACATGATTCTTAAGCTTGTTATGTAGAACAAGAGGAAACTCTACAATGTAAGAAAAACTAGACAATTTGTTAATACTAAGAGCGATATCTTTTTTTCTGAAATATTTGTCCTGTGATGAGAATGAAATATGATAATATTGATGATTGTAACTATCAAACACTCTAATTTTTTTCTGAGGACAATTGGACATAAAAATACACTCTATTATAGTTGATGAAAGTGTCTCTCACTCCTCTGGAATCTCATAATGAACAGGTCTAGTTTTGGACTAAGAAGAGTCTAAAAGTGTCTGGTCAGGGTTCTCGCTAAGTTTTTTAATAGATGGTTGAAAATTAATAATAGGTGGTTGGGAGCCACAGGCCCCCACGTTGGCCAATATTTATTTCTGACCAAAAATAGCAGGTTGTAAACAAGGAAATAGACGGCTGTTTAAGCCGGCAACCAGCTTTTAACGAGAACCCTGCTGGTTCAAAAATACACACAGTAAAATATCATTAAAATCTTATCAAAAATACATGAGTAAAATATCATTTAAATCTGATCAAAATTACGCACTCCGTTAAAATATCATTAAAATATGGTCCAAAATGCACACAGTAAAATATCACTTTTTATGCCATTAAAATCTTATTACAAATATACACATTGTATGTCATTAAAATCTAGTTGAAAATACACACTGTGTAAAATATCATTAAAATATGGTTAAAGAAATACTCACTCGGTACTATTCAGTCTTTGCATATCACAGAGTTAGCTCCCTTGCGGGTAGGTATTGATTGTTACGTCATTATTTTGTGAGCGCAATTCACGCCGTTTGCTCCAAAAAGTATGATGTTAACGCTTGCAAACACATGACGTCACAATCGATACCTACCCGCAAGGGCAGATATCTCTGTAATATGCAAATACAGAATGATATGATTAAAATCTTGTTAAAATGCACACTAGTGTCTGTCTGATGATGAATCTTATTTATGAATGTAATATAATGATTGTAATAACATTCACTCTAATTTTTTTTCTGAAGACAGACTGAAGAAAATTACTCGTACTATCATATATATATATATGCGTTTACTATCATACAATTTAGTACTACTCAAAACTTTTAGTCTACCCGTGTTTTAAATTATTATTTAAAAACAAATACTGACAAGTCGAAGCATCTCCACGATTTTCGAAGGAAAGTCCTATAGGACTTTCCTTCCATAATCGTGGAGATGCTTTGACTTTTCGAAATATAGAGGAAGCAAGGGAAAAAAGTTGTCTGAACTATCAATGATAGATTTTAATGAATAATGAAAGATATAATGTAGCAATGAGTAATTTGTATGTACATTATGTATAGTCATGGTTTTTGTCGATTAAATTTAAGACTTCTAAGCAGAGTACTGGATCCTAAAAAGTTGAAACCAAACTAAATTTTGCTTTGTTAAAACCTTTAAGACCTGTGATGAGAATGAATTATGAAGTTTTGATGATTGTAACACTCAAACACTCTAATTTTTTTCTGAGGTCAATATCTTTCATTATCAAATCTTCTTAGATCAATGACCATACAGATAGACAAACTACTGTATCCCTGTTAATATATTTACATCCAAGTTTATACAACTATAATTAATTTTTCTTTGTTTTCATACTAAATCTGGCTTTCTGATTGGCCAATATTTTTTTTGCATACCACTATGAAAAAAAATATCTGAGAATGACGCGAAACCCCGGCGTTATCGTGACATCACAATAGAGACATTGAAGTTGCGTATTGATTCGGGAAAAAAGAATCCCTTGAAAAACCACTATAATGTTACATTTAAACATACTTCATTTTATCAAAAAGAGTATAAAATTAATCATAAGTATTGATGTCACTATTTTTTTGATTTTATTGAGTTATGGAAAAAAATTGTTTGCAAACTTTTGTGAGAATCAGCTATGCGGATTCACACAGTTTGTAAACAAATTTTTTTCATACCCCGTTAAAATTAAAAAATAGTGACATCAATGCTTAATTAACTACATCTTAAAGTTTTAACTCACACCCCTAAAGACACATTAAGGCTCTTCTAAATCAAAGACTAGACCAGTCCATTATGGAATTGTAGGGGTAATTACTTTACTGTAGTACTTAGCTGTTTGAGATAACATGCAGATTGGTTGGTATATATATATTCCATCAGTGTGATTGAGCTGAAAGTAACAATCCTGACTTGGTCCCGACCAAATGTTATTTCCTGAGTTGATCTGAAATAAAAGATGGTCTCGGTCTTG
>SAYR01052160.1:1714723-1745241 GCA_004382745.1 Argopecten irradians irradians | reverse complement strand
GACAGTGATAGTAACCCATGGAGTCAGTGTCGGGTATATAACGACAGTGATAGTAACCCCTGGAGTATCGAGGAAATAACTACAGTGATAGTAACCCATGGAGTCAGTGTTGGGTATATAACGACAGTGATAGTAACCCCTGAAGTGTCGAGAATATAACGACAGTGATAGTAACCCATGGAGTCAGTGTCGGGTATATAACGACAGTGAAAGTAACTCCTGAAGTGTCGAGAATATAACGACAGTGATAGTAACCCATGGAGTCAGTGTTGGGTATATAACGACAGTGATAGTAACCCCTGAAGTGTCGAGTATATAACGACAGCGATAGTAACGCTCTAGTGTCGAGGATATAACGACAATGATCGGTGGTGTAGTGGTTAAGCCTTTCACCTAGCCGGCCGGGGTTCTATCCCCGGCACGGACGTGAAAAGGTCAGGGGTCACCTGCCCAATCTCATGGGTTTTCTCCGGGCACTCCTTTTTCCTCCCACACTAAGATCCCTCCGGATGCTTACATCCGTGCCATCGAGAGTGATTTATATAAGTTGTCTAACTTGTTTCTCAATCATTGTAAAATAAATAAGTAACGAGGATATAATGGCAGTGAAAGTAACCCCTGAAGTACCGAGGATATAACGGCAGTGATAGTAACCCCTAGAGTACCGAGGATATAACGACAGTGATAGTAACCCCTGGAGTACCGAGGATATAACGACAGTGATAGTAACCCCTGAAGTACCGAGGATATAACGGCAGTGATAGTAACCCCTGGAGTATCGGAGATATACCGACATTGATAGTAACCCCTGGAGTATCGAGGATATACCGACAGTGATAGTAACCCCTGGAGTACCGAGGATATAACGACAGTGATAGTAACCCCTGGAGTACCGAGGATATAATGACAGTGATAGTAACCCCTGGAGTACCGAGGATATAACGACAGTGATAGTAACCCCTGGAGTACCGAGGATATAACGGCAGTGATAGTAACCCCTGGTGTACCGATGATATAACGACAGTGATAGTAACCCCTGGAGTACCGAGGATATAACTGCAGTGATAGTAACCCCTGAAGTACCGAGGATATAACGACGGTAATCGTAACCCCTGGAATATAGAGTATATAATGACAGTGATAGTAACCCCTGTAGTATCGAGGATATACCGACAGTGATAGTAACCCCTGGAGTACCGAGGACATAACGACAGTGATAGTAACCCCTGGAGTATCGAGGATATAACGACAGTGATAATAACCTCTGGAGTATCGAGGATATAATTACAGGAATAGTAACACATGAAATATAGAGGATAAAATGATAGTGATAGTAACCCCTGGAGTATCGAGGATGTAACGACAGCGATAGTAACCCTCGAATATCGAGGATATAACGACAGTGATAGTAACCACTGGAGTATCGGGGATAAAACGACAGTGATAGTAACCCTTGGAGTGTCGAGGAAATAACGACAGTGATATTAACCACTGGAGTATCGGGGATAAAACGACAGTGATAGTAACCCCTGAAGTGTCGAGGAAATAACGACAGTGATATTAACCCCTAGAGTATCGAGGAAATAACGACAGTGATAGTAACCCATGGAGTCAGTGTCGGGTATATAACGACAGTGATAGTAACCCCTGAAGTATCGAGGATATAACAACAGTGATAGTAACCCCTAGAGTATCGAGGAAATAACGACAGTGATAGTAACCCCTGGAGTATCGAGGAAATAACTACAGTGATAGTAACCCATGGAGTCAGTGTCGGGTATATAACGACAGTGATAGTAATCCCTAGAGTTTCAAGGATAGTAATATAACCAATCGCAGCTTACAGAATTTTCTTTAGAAGATGACAGAGTGACGCCCGATTTTAAAGCCAGCGAACCATTATTCGATTCTTTTGGTATACACCAAAGGAATAAGCAGTCTGTCTAATTTATTACACAGCACCTTCAGTTGTACCATAGTCTGGCGGTGGATATAACGTGAGTGATAGGTCGAGGATAAGTATAATAAATAAGACAATATCAATCCTAATGAAGTTTATATATTTATCAAAAGTATTTAGAATTGGTTATTTATTTTGTTCTAAACAGTCTACATTCAACTACCTTGATTCTGAAATAAAAATATTAGCGTTATACATGTAATACCTTTGATACTTCACCAGGGATGTGATTATTCCTCTTTTCAGAAGGTTTCATCTGATTGAAGAATATTTATGAGAAACAAATAATGTCGGATGTGATTACAAACACCACATCCTCGATACTCCAGGGATTCCGATCGCTTACGATCTCTACACCCCTGGACTATCTCATAGTGAAATTGAAGGCAGCTCAGCTGAAAACATTTGACCAATCACAGGCTAGCAAAGATTTCCTTTGAAGACTACTGAGAGAGCGACGCCTAACATCAAAGCCACACAGTCAACCACAGTGTACCGTTATACGGCTCTTTTGATGTACATCAAATGACTAAATTACCCGTTCTATTCTGTTGCCTCCAGTTTTACTATGAGATAGTCCAGGGCTGTAGAGATCGTTAGTGATCGGAATTCTGGAATTTCGAGGATGCAAACACCATGAAATGGTCATTTTAGATAATAGGGTGCGAGTGATTCCTATTATTAGTATAAGAATCTTATCAACTGATATACGATCAATCACGTCCCTGGTTTATCTTACATGTACATTATTTCTCAGCCTAGGATAAAAACAGTCAATAATACTGTACAATTTGTATGATATTTACTATACTTGTTTTCCAACAAACATTCATTTCATAACCATCTGCGCCCAGGTTCCATTGACAACCAAGGTCATTTGTCAATAACAAGAATTCTACGGAAGTGGATGTGTCGCCTGCAAAATTACCAAGTCCTGTCAGGATTTTGACCAGTATCAAACGCATCCTAGATCTCATTGATATAAAGCAATATACAAATTTTGGTTGAAATCGGATTCTAAATACAAAAGGTATTGAGCGGAAACCAAGGAATCATCTGTTTTGAAGATTTTCAAGTCCAGAAATCTTGCTAATATTGACGGATTTTGACCACTTTCCAACCCATTCTAGATCTTATTGAAACCAAATGTACCAAATTTGGTTGAAATCGGCTACTAAAGATATCGCACGGAAACATTTTTCCCGGACGCTGCCGACGCCGATGCCGAGGTAAAGCATTTTTTGTGTTGTCTACATTGCAGACAAGGCGACAAATTTACCTCGAAGTAGTTTCTTCCACAAGAACAGTAAACCGCGTTTCGTAAGCGATTAGAATTTTCCAAAATGAAATTACCACGAAGAAGTCTCAAACCAAAGTACAGTTTATGAGAGTAAATCGCAAAATTCAACCAATACATTTTTGGAATGACATCACGTTTGCCGTCAAAATAAGTTGATTTACAATAAACAACTAGCCTCTCCTTCTCCACATATTACGTGACCTCTTATCGAGTTCCTCCTGGAATTCTTTTACGATCGCCTCTTCTCGTTCTCTGAATTTGATCTCAAGTCCCCGTATCTTGTCTGCGTATTTCCGGTCTAGGTCTTTATACTTCCGGTCATATTGACGTTTCATGATGATTTCACGCTGTTTGTACTGGCTCTCCATACCCTTCTCCTTTCTGCGGAATCTGGCCTCAAGATGTTTTTCTTTGTGTTGCATACTTTCTATGAACATTCTCATCTTTCTGTCCAGATCCCCTCGTACTCTTCGTTTCCATTCTTTGTATTTGTTCTGAAGATGGCGTTCTCGACGTCGACTTTCAGCACGTTGTCTTTTTAGCTGTTTCTTCAGACGACATATATCATCTTCTAGCTGGTCTATCTTCTTCGTCAAGGTCTCACATCTTGTTGGAGGTGCCACTGGAAATTGATCATAAAGACATTAAGACATTGTCAATATTGGATATTCTTTATATCATTTTACTTACATTGAAACTCGTTTAATTCGAGCTGCAAAACAAGAGCTGATCAGGAATAAGAGATAGTTCGACGGGGACCAGCTAAGAACTTCGTATTAAGCTAGTTTGTCCAGTGATCAGAATTCGTGTATTCAACGGTATTCTGATTTTCTATTGATTTACTACACATATATAGTTTGTTTCAGTGGGATAACGTTATAACAGAGAAGGGTCCCACTATTACATTGACATACTTGGTTGATTTATCAGGCGTTCTAGTAACGACCGGGGTCATGTAAGGACGGCCTCCCATGTATGCGATGTGTTGCGTGTATGTATTGTGTGATGCGTGTTTTTGGGAGACTTCGGACTATTCGTGTTCTGTCTATATAATGAAGCATGCCGCCGAAGACACCAAGCAACACACCCTACACGGTCAATTTTTTCTGATAAAGGGCGAACCAGTTGTCACACTCCCTGTATGCTGAACGCTAAGCCGGAGCAGAAATTAAATTACTACTTTTATAGACTCTGTGGTGTGCCATGGCCAAAACGACGGATTCCTCTGTATACGATGTGTTGTATGTAAATGTCGGTATGCTGTACACATATATTCGTGTTGTATCGCTTTGTAGTGGAACGCTTGGCCTTTTCAAAGTGCTATTTCAATGAAGCATTTTTATTAGTAAATTACCAAAAACTTAAATTCAGTTGTAAAAACAATCAGTTGTAAAACTAAAAAAAATACTCAAATGCATGATGCGTTAAAAGTCTTTAATGGAAGAAAATTGTTATAAAAATGAAGCCCAAAAAGTGATATTTTAAATGTGGCGCTTCTGGTTGTCATATTTCTCTATCCTCTCCATCCAAGCATGCCCCTTCGTCTGTATTGGCGTCTCCTATATGACCTTGCCCCACGTCGTCGCCGCGTGTAACCTCTGGGGTATATTGGTGACATGAAGTAATATCCCCTGAAATCAAACAATCCTGACCTTGATAGAAAACAGTACAGTCTGTCCAGCCAGGGCCAATCAGAAATGTCGTTATAAGAAGCCGATGGGTAGTTGTCAAGGAGACGGAACAAGTTATAGCAATCGGGGCGTGGACTCCGTGTTGTAGTTGTAGGGGCAGTGGTTGTCGTGCTGAAATTAGTAATTGAAATAAAATGTAATTGATAACATAAACGCTTATCATCATTTAAAACATAAAGAAAAATATGATGTGATAGCCAGTAATATTACTATTTTTAATAAATCAACTAATTTTACGTGCGATTACGTTTTTGCGAAAAAACAAAACACTAGATAAGACATGTTTATTGGCAATTAAATTCAAAATCACGAAGAAAATGCGTAAGATGCTTAAGACAATAGGATATTATGTGTGGTAGTATGTTAACTAGAGAAGAAGATCGCCGTAAATTATCATGTAAACGAACGCGAAGTTAATTATCCACAAAAATATTGTCTTTAACAGTCAAGAATTCTTCATCTACTATGGCATAATTCTGACGTGAACATTTCGAAATTTCTGAACCAGAACATAACTATGCACAATTAATAAAAGGAAATATCAGTAAAAACACTGACGTGTAAATCAATTCATGTTAACGTGAATATGTTCGCGAGTGCTTAATTTCGCGATTTCCATGCATTAGATTTTTCGCGTTGTTGTTATTTTCGCGATAAATACACTTTTGGGGTTTTAAGAAAAAACGTTTGGCATACCTTGGTTTGACTGTAGTTGTTGTAGCTTCTGAAAATTCAAAAAAGGCCGTTTCATCATCGTACAAACAACACACATGATGTTGAATTCTATAATTTTATTTATCCTGCAACTAGTGTTTATGTTTTCGGAATACACCTACCACATATTTTTGCTGTATTTTAACACTTTCGCCGATTCGAATGACCTACTTCCGAGACGAAATATTGTCTGAAAGACATATTTGAAAACGCGGAGACATCTTTCAGGTAAGATTTTTCATAAATGTTGCAGGATAAAAAAAATACTTGATCAGTAAACTATGAACTGTTTCAAGCCTAAGCAACCCTCTTTTGTCTTTCTTAATCCTCGTCAAATTACAACTTATATTTTAAAACAGTGATCATGCATTTTTATGTATATGAAATGCAGATTAACATTTCTGCATCATATATAAACCATAGCCAATTCAACAGAAATTACGTTGACATATCCCTACCAAGTGGTCGTGGACGTTGAAGTGGCGATATTTACTTGCAATGGTCGTATTAGATGGAGTGGTGATATTTATCTGTAGTGGTAGATGGAGTGGTGATATTTACTTGTATTGGTCGTGGTAGTAGGAGTGGTGATATTTACCTGTAGTTGTCGTGATAGTTGGAGTGGTGGTGGTGGTATTTACCTGTAGTGGTAGTTGGAATGGTGGTATTTACCTGTAGTGGTCGTGGTATTTGGAGTGGTGGTATTTACCTGTAGTGGTCGTGGTAGTTGGAGTGGTGATATATATTTGTAGTGGTCGTGGTAGTTGGAATAGTGGTGGTATTTACTGGTAGTGGTAGTTAATTTGGTGGTGGTATTTACCTGTAGCGGTCGTGGTAGTTGGAGTGGTGATATTTACCTGTAGTGTTATTTTGAGTTGTGGTATTTACCTGTAGTGGTAGTTGGAGTGGTGGTATTTACCTGTAGTGGTATTTGGAGTGGTAGTATTTACCTGTTGTAGTAGTTGGAGTGGTGATATTTACCTGTAGTGGTTGTGGTAGTTGAAGTGGTGACATTTACCTGTAGTAGTTGTGGTAGTTGGAGTGGTGACATTTACCTGTAGTAGTTGTGGTTATTGGATTGATGGTAATTACCTATAGTGGTTGTGGTAGATGGAGTGGTGATATTTCCCTTTAGTAGTCGTGGAAGTTGGAGTGGTGATATTTACCTGTAGTAGTCGTGGTAGTTTGGATGTTGGTATTTACCTGTAGTGGTAGTTGGAGTGGTGATATTTAACTGTAATGGTATTTAAAGTGGTGGTATTTACCTGTAGTGGTAGTTGGAGTGGTGGTGGTATTTACCTGTAGTGGTTTTGGTTGTTGGAGTGGTTATACTTAGCTTTATTGGTTGCGGTAGTTAGAGTGGTGATATTTACCTGTCGTGGTTGCGGTAGTTGGAGTGGTGAGATTTACTTGCAGTGGTCGTGGTATTTGGAATGGTGGTATTTAACTGTAGTGGTAGTTGGAGTGGTGTTATTTACCTGTAGTGGTCGTGGTAGTTAGAGTTGTAGATGGAGTGGTAGTGGTATTTATCTGAAGTGGTCTTGGTAGTTAAAGTTGTAGTTGGAGTGGTAGTGGTATTTATCTGTAGTGGTCGTAATAGTCAGAGTTGTAGATGGAGTGATGGTATTTACTTGTAGTGGTCGTGGTAGTTAGAGTTGTAGTGGAGTGGTAGTGGTATTTATCTGTAGTGGTCGTGGTAGTTGGAGTTGTAGTTGGAGTGGTAGTGGTATTTACCTGTGGTGGTCGTGGTAGTCGGAGTGGTAGTTGTTGTTGGAGTGGTAGTGGTAGTTGGAGTGGTGGTATTTACCTGTAGTGGTCGTGGTAGTTAGAGTTGTAGTTGGAGTGGTAGTGGTATTTATCTGTAGTGGTCGTGGTAGTTAGAGTTGTAGTTGGAGTGGTGGTATTTAACTGTAGTGGTCGTGGTAGTTAGAGTTGTATTTGGAGTGGTGGTATTTAACTGTAGTGGTCGTGGTAGTTAGAGTTGTATTTGGAGTGGTAGTGGTATTTATCTGTAGTGGTCGTGGTAGTTGGAGTGATGATATTTACCTGTAGTGGTCGTGGTAGTCGGAGTGGTAGTTGTAGTTGGAGTGGTTGTGGTATTTATCTGTAGTGGTCGTGGTAGTCGGAGTGATGATATTTACCTGTAGTGGTGTTGGTGGTAGTTGGAGTGGTAGTTGTAGTTGGAGTGGTTGTGGTATTTATCTGTAGTGGTCGTGGTAGTTGGAGTGATGATATTTACCTATAGTGGTCGTGGTAGTCGGAGTGGTTGTGGTATTTATCTGTAGTGGTCGTGGTAGTCGGAGTGATGATATTTACCTGTAGTGGTCGTGGTAGTCGGAGTGGTGGTTGTAGTTGGAGTGGTTGTGGTATTTATCTGTAGTGGTCGTGGTAGCGGAGTGATGATATTTACCTGTAGTGGTCGTGGTAGTCGGAGTGGTAGTTGTAGTTGGAGTGGTTGTGGTAGTCGGAGTGGTAGTAGTGGTTTCCTCCTCTGTAGTGGTAGTTGTATATATCTCTGTAGTCGTCTCCTCTACCGGAGTCTGACACAGAGCACAACACGTGTTCTTGTCAATATCACAATTGTCCTCTATGCACGTACCGATCCTATCGCCAAACTCACAATCTACAATCACAAACAAGACGCCCATGGGCCTTAACAGTCACAGTTTAGTTCGTTTAGAATGAGACGAAGACATATAAACAATAATATACTGGCCCTTGAAGTCGGTCTGTGATATTATAAATTTGACTTTTTAATATATGAAGAGTATTTGCTTCCATCAAACCTGTGAACTCAGAAGATATTTTGAAATTGTTTGAAACTCATTTCCTATGAAAATTGAGAAAATAATGTTCATCAATGTATTTTTCATATATAAACTGAAGTAAACTTTACTCCTTCCCCAGGGGGAAATATCAGACCCCAGATTCATATGATTCACAATTCTCATAAAACACTTAAGACCTTTCCATCTATAAAGTGTATTTGATTCTACCATTTTCAGAATTTAAGAAGAATGATTTTTGAAGTTATAGCCTATTTGCCCCTTTTTTGCCCAGCCCCTCTGCCAACAGGGGTTCGGCCATGACAAATATGGATATGATATTAAAATGCCATCTCAGGCTAATAATTCTAAACAAGGTTGACGCATTTCCTATGTAAATTGAGCAAAAATGCTAAAAAAATGTGTTTTCCCTAAATTAACTATAATTAACTTAACCCTGTCCCCAGGGGGAAACGACAGACCCCAGGTCTGTGAAGGACATTTGTAGAACATTTGTAAAGGATCTTAAGACCTTTCTATCTATACAGAGTATTTGATTCCACCACATCTGTGAGTGGAGAAGAAGATTTTTTGAAATTTTAGTCAATTTTACCACTGTTGGCCCCTCCCACAGCCCCCTGGGGGTTGGGGGTCATATAATTAATAACCTTGATTGGCCGTATACCTTAGAAGGTTTGTGCAAAATTTTATTGAAATTGCTTAAGCAGTTTTGGAGAAGACGTCGAAAATGTAAATTGTTTACGTACATACGACGCACGACACACGACGGACGACAGTCGACGACGACGGACAAAGTACGATTAGAATAGGTCACTTGAGACTTCGTCTCAGGTGACCTTAAAACACAAAACCACAGTCCCCAATCTTAAACCCGTCAGTTTTCTGTATGTATAACATATGTATAAAAATAACAATATGAATTACAAACTATACAAATCATTTTCTAGCTCTTTTGCTTCTCCTCGCTCATTTCATCATATTGTCATAAGTCCTTCTACATTGAAGAATTCACTGACGTAATGTCCATTGTCCAAAATTATGAAAGACATACTTCGCTGTTCTGCCTTGCATAATTTCAAGTTAGCTGATGTGGTCAGTTCGATGTGCTGAACTTTGGATTCATGCAGCAATTATAGCAACTAAGCGATTTCATGATTGCGCTTACATTTTCATAATTTATTTCTAGTTTTCAAAAATATTTTTTCAATTGAAATAAGGACCAAGACCTTGGTTTTGAATTATCTCCATACATAACTCTTAACTGCTTTTTCTTTCATTACCCAGAGAAATTTTGCCATTTTTTACTTCTGTAATTTATTTTTCTAAAATCAGAAGGTCATGATGGTCATTAATCTTTGCAGACAGGTTTATCTGCATGCTCTCATTCATGTTAGGTAATCCTCTTGTTTATTAGTGCCATATAGCCATTTTTGTATTTGGTGGGAAGACTGTGGAATTTTGCGGATTGCGGAAATTTGATCCGCGAAATATAAAAAAGGGTTAAATCATAATAATCATATATAATTTCCTAGAAGCAAGATCGCGAAAATTTTACCAAAAAAATGTAAAACCGATAAAATTTGATTTTCTCTGTTTTAGATCAAATCGCGAAATTTTTGATCCGCGAAAATAACTGGCAGTACGGTATTTGCTTCAGTTGGTATTTATGATAATTATATTTTATAGTTACCGTATATTTTTACCCGCTTTAAAATACAATGTAACTCACCCGCGATATCGGTCCTGAAACTGTTGCACTTAGCACAGCACGACCTCTCCAATGGTATCTCATAGCACGTGTAAGGTTCAAGGTCAATCTCCCCACATGTTCGCCCAAACGGCAGCACCGGCTGGTCCCCGAACACGCAGTTATCTACAATGTAATAAATTTAGGTACTCAATAGAGGTCCAGAGGGGGTGTATCGATCATATGTTTTTATTACACTGCAATCATCATAAAAACTCTTAAAGTTTTAATCTCTCCCCCATCACATTGATTACGGATGTTCTCAGTCAAATATGAGTGATATCCATAACTCATTCGTTCACATAAATATATAGCCAAACTGACCACTTTTGCCACTGCCCCTCAGGCCCCCAGCTTTGTTTTACACAAGAAATGACAGACGAACTATTAATTCGTTTCCGCGCAATTTCTTTTTTTCACTTAGAGGAATGTCGGAACAACCGGAACATTCCGTTAAAGGGATTTTAACACGCTGTACATGGAGAAGTTTCCGGTACTCTCTATATCTCCATTTTGTTACGTACCAACTGCTGGTGCGGCTGATGGATTCTTTTCACAGACGCCACGACTACATGTCTACAAAAATAATTAGTTACATTATTCAAATATTTGGTATCATCAAAGACCCACAATCTTTCCGAAACGTCTCTTAAATTGAGAATGTAAAACCTTTAAACGGGTTTATAATTTAGTAGAGTTGCAAAAGTTATGAACCTTAATACTACACTTCTTATCACTTTCTGAACATTTTTTCATTGAAATGAATTATAAATGTTAATTTTCATAACGCGGGTCGTCTTAATATGTTTCCACCTTTGTACTAATTACAGCGTTCGATGACTATCACTGCACCAGACGAAATATCTCTTCACTGTTTACGCAGATGCATGGAAACATGCATTTGTTTGGTGTTGTAACCTCATCCCAGACCATCGATATGCATTTTTTAAATTTTTATGTCACTGATTGTCAACGATACCTCTTTCACTATCTTTAAAACATAGTAATGTATTAAGTTTTTCATTTTATCGTATGTTGTTGTTATCGTGTGGGGTTTAAATACTACAACTGCATAGTTAAAGAATGGACTGGATGACACTGTTAAAAATATGTTTCCCTCATCTATACAGAGAATTATGAAGTGCCTTTTAACACTGTAAACCACCTTTCTTTCGAGCCTTCCATATTTCGCGATTTCCGTTATTAAGTATTTCGCGAGTTCAGAATATAATTTAATAACTGCGTATCATTCAAATTGATTGTACAAAAAATGTAGAAGATATTGATTTATCTAAATCGCGAAATTCGCGAAAATTAATCGCAGACGAAAGAAAGCTCGCCTGGTTTACAGTCTGTCAAAGGGAAATGAATGCATGTATAATTAGATTTTTTCTCGGCGTGAAATTTAACGTCTATTTCATTTTCACGCGGACATATGGATTATTTTGAAATAATGAACAATTAAACTTTAAAGTTTATAGTGAACTGCATGGACACTGTGACTTTTTGAACATATCAACACTCGAAAGAAATCATTGATTTCACGATAATCGACAATTCTCCACAGTTAACATTTTTCTCACTAACTTGAGTTAATATAGAAATGTGGGTCCTTCCTAAATAGATTGGATGACATGTCGTAGTTTTTTAACTATCCGCTTGACTTCGTTTCGAAATATAAGAGATTCGTTGATTGAATTGGCCAATCAGGGCTTGTTTGGTCAAAATATAGATCAAAATGCCTGCCCTGGCCTATCTTAGTATTTAATTATTTTACGAATGCAATGGGACTCATTCACGTACCACGTGATACCCGATAACGTTTGAGTGGGACTGATGTTTCTATTGGTGATGGAATGACGTCAAATGACGTTATCGGGGACGTCATTTCAGCGGGAAGATTACAAAGAGATACGTTCCATCACCACTGGAGATACTAGTCCCGCACAAACGTTATCGGGTATCACGTGGTACGTGAATTAGTCCCATTGCAATCATAATATGCAATCCAGTTAAATTTAAATTAGACGACATGATAATAATCTGTAAATCTCTGAGAGCCCAATCCAGTTCGATAGTCGGAATAATATATAACCATATTCAAAAATCATAAAATCCACTCTAAGACATACCGAACTGTTTCCGCATAAAGTCCCGTCTGCCGGAAGTAAATCTGCGCATGCACCAGTCTCCGGAACAAAGCACGGCATTCCACGGCAAATAGTGGAGTAGTCAAGGATGTACTCCTGTGTAACATTTATTTTTTATCAATTTCAAATAATATATAACACCAGCTGGTTACATCTTCTTACAGTTATTTACAGTTTAGTTTATCAAAGCAGATGGTTTTTAATGGATAACTGAAGAAAATATAGCATCTCAAAATTATCGTATGGTGGTATTTTGCAATGTTTTAAATATGTTTTTCCACCCATCCGTTATCTAGCTACTGTAGTAAATATTACCATATATTTCATGCTAAGATATACGTCTGAGATACATCTCCTTTTGATCTAAAGGTCACGTCCTCACCCCATTATGTCTCTACGCCATCCTCAATATACTCCAGGGGTTACTTTCACTGTTGTCATATTCACCTCTGGGCTATCTCATAGTAAAACTGAAGGTAGCTCGGGAGAAAAACTGACTATTCACATGCCTGCAGATACTCCTTTTTAAGGTTTACAGAATTCGACGCTCAGCTTCAAAGCCACATGTACCTTTATAAGAATTTTTGGTGTACACCAAAGGACCAAACTGCCTGCTCGCACCTTGTCGCACAAAAGTTTTCAGTTTTACTATGACGTATTCCTTGGGTAGATATAACGACAATGAAAGTAACTCCTGTAGTATCGGAGATGGTCTCTATAGTTACTCTAGCATGCACGTAATTTACCCGGCAGACGTAGGAGTTTTGACCGTTGGTCAGTCTGCATTGTTCGTCAGCGCCGTATGTATCTCCAGGAAGCACACGAAGATACGGCTCCAGACTCTCGGGGTATTGGTTCCCAAACGAGTCCTGCAAGCAGTTTCTGGAAGGAATAATGAAATGCGTAGAATGTAAGGAATATGTCCTCAATCGCAGTCTTATACCCCTGGTGCGCTTCGAAAAGCAATCGAAAGTGATTTTTATTTTGTAGTCGATGTAAATAAATAAAGTGTACACTGTATTTATATTCTAAGGAATTAGTGAAATTTGAGCAAAATAAACAGTTTCACAGTAATTCAAACATAAATCTTACGTTTCTAGCTCGTTGATGAAGTCCTTGAAGTAGCTGATAGAACATGGAGAGAACGCATGCTGGTTTTTAGCTCGCCTTTCGTCTGGGGGAAATCGAAACCTGGGAGTCATCATGTTTAGGTTTGTTGACAAGCAGAAGTTCCCGTCCAGGTCCAGTCTTGCTCCAAGGCTACAGGAGAAATCAACACAAAACAGTATTTACTGTGAAAGTACATAGTTTAGCGGCATTTTTTTGCGCCATTCACGACAGAATTGCTGCGCAAAATATGTTTCCTCTCATTGTGTTTTCTGTATATAGTAATTTACCATTACTGAGGGAATTTATTATTGCGCTAAACTGTTCAAATTTATTTATTCATTTTGCTTTCTTTCTTTCTTTTTTTGCGCTATTTAAAATAAGTTATATTTACAGCAAAGTATAATGCAGATTTATTTCTTTTCGCGATTGGTATTTGTATTACATGTATCATTATTCCGAGGAACATTTAAGGATGAACTTAAATAGATTTTTCGGCTATGGGTTTGCAACAAAAATGTCAAGAGAGTCCAATCTGATTTTTGTGTTCCGTAACATGAAAAATAAATATGTTCAAACTAATTCTTGTAATTCAGTCTTTTCTGGTGCAATTCCAACTTTCTTGAATTCATTAAGAATTTTCTCTAAAATATCATTATGCTGTTCCGTCAACCAATCAGAAGGGACGTTACAAATGGTAGCTTGATTTCTACGTTATGAGATGTTGATTAATTTTTTAAGCCAATGAAAATGAGCGCTGCACGCAGGTTTGAATGACATCGCATACTGTATAACACGAAATATTCATTGTTATTTTTTCTCGTGGTTTAGATATTTTAACTTGAATAGTCTTTGTAACAATAAGTACGGCAATGGTTGAAACAAATTTCGTTTCTTTTCATATTCGTGAAGCCATAGTTAGTAAATAATTCTACCCAACGAATATTCCTTGTGACACAGTAAGCACACAAAACAAACAACAAAGCTACCTGCGGCCTATTTCACGTCCGAAGAATCCCACAGTCCGACTGTCGTATGTGTCCTCGACGACAGAAATCGGGGAGAAGGAACATATGGAATCCGGGAACGACAAACCTGTTGTCATGTCAAAATTTAAAATATGTGTGATGACACGACTTTATTAAAACAAAGTATTTTCAAATACTTCAAACCAAATGGTTTTACTACTAAAGATATCTTCATGTAAAATATTTTTCTCATCACCGAGTGGCCGTTAAACGGCCCAAAGTGATACCCTTCCTTTCGCGATTTCCATTTCATAATGAATTTACGGTGACTTATTTGACATGATTGACACTTTAGAATCTGCCACAGTTTTACTTCCTTTTAATCTCATCTATGACAAACAATGCATGAAAGCTAAATTCTTTTATAAACGGTCTGAGAACGATTTTTTTTTACTTCTCTTCTGCTTTACAAAGACTTTCAACTTAGCTAGCCAATGGTATTCAGTCCGATACTCCCTCTGTTTCATGGAAAGTATTGTACTAAAAACCATTGGATAGCGAAGTTGCAGAATTTTGGTGTTGACTCAATATTAAATCTACCTATTCCAATTCCTTCCTCGTGTATGGTTATATCGGTATACAATTGTAACGGAAAATAAACGTTGAAAAGCATCGAGCATACGAAGGTCAAGACAATTCATAGTTTGGATGTGTGTATCTTACCTTTGTAGTAAGCGGTACCGCCATACGTCAGATTGTAGCTGTAAAATGATAACAACATTGAATCAGAACGCCTATTTCAAGGTAACATACAATACCAATATACCACAGTCTCCCAAATTATTCACCCACGCAACAAATCCATCATACATCATATAATATAAAAGGTATATAGCTTTATCAAATGACCAACCAGTCATTGAATACCGTAAAGCCGGTTATTTTCGCAGTCAAAAATTTCGCAATTTGATCTAAAAGCGAGAAAATAATATTTTAAGGATTTGTTTTTTAATTTTCGCGATATGGATTTAACTGTACATATCATTCAATCATTTTCAAATTTTCGTGATCATAGCAATGACCCGCGAAATCGCGAAAATTACCGGCTATACAGTATCTCGTATATGTATAGGAGAAACACCGAAAATTGTAGATTAGTCAAGATAATGAACAATGCGAGGCCCGAAGGGCCGAGCATTGTTCATTATCTTGACTTATCTACAGTTTGAGGTGTTTCTCTTACTTAAAACATGGCACTCTGATGTACAATGCTAACTATGGCTATTGTGTAACTAATCTACAACTACAGGTAAGGCCTTCAACCATCTTTGACACTGAACATGTCAGCACAATAATTGTTTTAATATATGTCTACTCTGGTCGTGCATGCATTGCATGAATTTTTCATGAAATTCCATACCAATGTTATTACCAGAGATTTTTTGTGAGCTTGAGTTCTTTTCATTCTGAGTGGAGCAGTACAAGAGGCAACATGGCAGACAGTACAGATCAGATAGTCAAACTATCTGAAATGATTATCAAATTTCCAATAACAGAGTTTATTTTGTGATATGTTAAATTAACTGCTCTTTATGTCAGAGGCAGACAATTCACTTAGATATAACTTGTCGGAAATTCACAAGATATGGAGGATTACCATGGAAACGTATTAATTTTGAATATACCGCTCTACATTATGAAATGAAGAATATGATTGGATTGATGTGATTGGATTTATGCCGATGTCCACGAATCAATATATAAAACAGAAAATATGTAATAATATCTAATATTGAAGTTTTCTATTACATTTATGTTGAATTTGATTACATTTCTTTGTTATTTATCTGTCCAATTTTACAATGCCGCATGTAGTGTAACTCTCTACCTTTTATTGTACATTAGTTTATCTGGAACTGTAGATTAGTTGAAACTAATCTACAGCTACAGGTATACTAATGTACAGTGAAAAGTGTACTAATCTACAGACAGAACAAGTTCTTGAACAATCGTTTAAATAAAGTACTGGGGACAACAAAAGATGACATCATAGCCATGTTTTAACAGAAACTATAAATGCGCATTAACTAGCGGTAACCTTATTTCACCCTGCAAGTAAGCGTGTTTCACAATGAGAAAAACATGTGATAAACTCGACAGTAAATGTGTATCGTTTATGTCCAAATACGGTGTGTAAACACCAATAGTGATTTTCATTGGTCATTTTCAATCTCTCTTAATTCCGATTGGCTTTCAACTTCTGATTAATTTATGACCGCCCTACGTAACTTACCCTGTGAACAGCACTATGTGGTCAAAGGGAGGAAGGATAGTGTCGTTGACCCAGCCCTGAAAATCTTCCAGTACTTCTGACGCGTCCACCATATCCCTGAGAGATCCTTCCGCGGGGTCCTCGCGGCGACCCTCCGTCCAGTAGGCGGCGGTAGCATTCTGTCACCATCAGAACCATGATGTACAAGAGTTCAAATTGGTCTGATAATTAGTTACAATTTATATCACTTTGGACCTACCCGAGTGGCCATAGACCGTTTTAGAGGTCTTGGACATGGGGGCTGATTTATGACATTTCCGCTTTTCTAGCGTTGGAAAAAACGCGAAAAAGCGAAAATCCAACGTTACTTTTTCGCTTTTTCGCACTTTTTCAATTACAAAAAAAGCGAAAAGTAACGTCGGATTTTCACCGTTTTCGCGTTTTTTCCAACCAAGACCTCTAGAACGGTCTATGGCCTGTCTCGTAGGTCCCAATTGATATAGACTGTAACTAATTATCAGCCAGAATACTTGGGGGTCTAAATAAAAAATTAGGAAACCGAAAACAAATACCCTACACGGTATATAACATGAGGAGGGAGGAAAGCTCCCAGTAGTTTATACCATGTAGAATATCAGTTTTGTTGACTTTGATCTAGACCCATGAGTGGTCTATGAACACTCTGGTAGGTCTAAATAGTACAAAAGTCTCATCTTTTCGGCTTCTTGGCCATCCTCAGGTACACGGAAACAAAAATCAAAATCCATCTTGAATTTGATAAAAAGTAACAAATTGATGTAAACTAACTAATTCTCTAGACACCAACCAAACAGCCGAGTTAAACTTTATGAAAGTTTGGACCTAACAAAACATTACACTTGTCCAATGTTATGTAAAGCAACTTTCTTTCGTGTGCAATGTATTTTCGCGAATTGCGCGATGAATTAATGTAATTTTCGCGCGAGATGATCTCCTCAAATCAAAATTTTCCTTAAATTTTGCACAATTAATTTGAAAAAAATGCCCATTTAATTTCATATCCGCAAAAAAACGGTAATCGCGAAATCTATTATCCGCGAAAGAAAGTTGGTTAACAGTATTCGAGTAAAGCGTTTTTGACACAAGTGGATATTAAAGACGCTTATTTAAATTCGGTTGTCATGGTGTGTGTCATCCTCGGAAACCACAGTGTGTCTAAACCCCGCTATGATCCGTTTATATCGGACCGCAACCTAGTGTAGGCTGATTACGAGGGTAACCGATGATATATTTATGTCAATGTTCTATTAATGTGATTGAAATACAGATCTTTAGTTTCACTCCATTTTTTTTCAGAATATTTTATTGTAGTTTTACAATTGGGATTGGGCAACAGGCTATGCCTATATCAGCCCTCACTCCGTTCGATAGAGGTGTGAGACTAAGGATTTGTATTTATCCCATAACTATGCATGTTTCATAATGGAAAACCCATGTGATCAATTCCATAGCAGTTGGTTATCGTTTATGATTACACACTCCAGTATGTAATCACCTACGGCGCCTCTGATTGGTCAACTCCAAGATCTCTTGATTCCAGTTTGCTCTTAACTTCGGGCTACTTTTCACAGCGCATTATCTTTTAAATGTCATGGTATTAACTATTTTACATGTAGTTGCTAATTCAAAGTATTAAACAATAGAATATTGGCTCTCTATTTATGCACTATATTTTATGGCGGGAAGTTATCACTGCACATTGTATGGTGTTAAGTTTCCCTGAATGAAGACGAGAAAATGGTCACCACGGTATAAATATAGAGTTAAAGTTAAAGTTGGGATAAATAAGTTCCCCAACGCGTGAGTGTTGTCTATCATGTTTATCTAAACTCTCGTTAGTTAATTTTCAAATTTTTAAAAGACACTCGGTAAAGCTCGGGTTTTTTTCAAATTTGAAAATTAACTAACTCGAGTTTGATAAACATGATAAAAAACACTCACGCGTTGGGGAACCTCTATTTCAATCAGCTTAAAATGCTACTACATGATACTAAGTGGAATACGAAGGGTAGCCATTTTTAAGTAAGATGAGTTTTAACTATGATGGACTGGGTAGGTTATATTTAAGTGGATAACCTTGGCAATGATAAGTCCTCCAAATTCTAGCTGAATCTTCACGTCTGAATCCTGTATTCCCTCGTATCGCGCATTTGTCTACAACATAAAAACAGGGATCTGAAAAAGTGTATCTTGACTAAGATGATATTATTCTAAGAGTCGTGACTATTATATGGTTTGGACCCTTTTTAATCCTTAAACGACTCAATTAAAAACATAGCGTAAAATGTGAAAAATAAAGTAACAAATGTCTAGCATTTTCCACATGAATGCTTGATAGTTAAATGTCGATGAATCTAGTAAAGATTTACTATACCAACTAGTACGATACAGCTAGAAATATTTTGTCACACAATGATGATTTGAGTAAACATAATGAAAGTAAAAATGATACTCTACTCAAAGCGAAGAAAAGCACATTTTCAAAATGACCACCAAATGGGTCATTTTTCAATATCCCTGTCTCAGATATTCTACAAAAATAGTTCTCGATATAAAAAAATTATTCGAATATCTCAAAACTGTTTTGGTCAAGGTCAAAATGAGACTTCTACGAAATTAAACCTTAGATGTGTGACACTTTCAGCTGAATATTTAGGACAAATCGAAAATTTATTAGGATGCATTCTATGAGCCACTTCAATCGGCACGTACCCTGTTAAAGACATATGCGTAATAGCGCGTGATGTTCTGCTCTGTGGCCTTGTCACGTTCTTGTCGCGTGGCGTCTGGTAGGTTAGTCAGCTTGTAGAACCTGATAAACAAAACCATCACACCATTGTTTATATTCGAACACCGTTAAAACAAAGGTTTTGATTTTTATTACTGTAAAACAACTTTCTTTCGCATCTACTAAATTTCGCGATTTCCGTTTCAAAACATTTTCGTGGAAGTTAAGTTCACGGATTTCCCAAAGAATAAGCTTGCAGAGAAAAAATTAAGCGCAAATTAAATCATGCACGGGAATCAATCAACAATTGAATACATTTCAACATACTATAGTTTATGCTCCGGCTAAGCGCTCAGCATAAAGGGAGTGGGAAGACTGGTTCGCCAGTTTAATGTGACCGGTTGAGGTATAACTCTCACCCTTTTTATATAGGGATTGAATGTATTTTGCTAATTTTCATAGCGGCTATGAATAGCAGAAGCTATCTACATATCCTGTGGAGCGCATTCAATCCTTATATTTACATTAGACTAATTTATGAAAATTAAAAAAAAAATATTTAAAGGTTATCATATTATATTATATGACAAGAAACGAGCGTATTGTTTGAAATCAGCGGATCGATGCACGAGAATCGGTGTATTCATAGTGTATTCATAGTGTTTCCATAGGCAAATGTTTGTTTTCGTCAGTTGTTTGATTCATATAGTGACGAAACACTCAGAATGTAAATATAGTGCTATATCACTGAAGCATACCGCCGAAGGCACCAAGCAACATATTTCACCCGGTCACATTATACTGAAAACGGGCGAACCAGTCGTCCCACTCCCTGTATGACCATACACTATCACCTACCAGGAGTACACAGCGAAATCGACCACCATAAGTATCTGTATCCTGCTGAAGTCGTCTGCTTGACGTCTGACCCTGGTGGAGTCCTGACTTTCTTCACTTGATCCTGTTACAAAATCATACATGTACAGCTGTGTCAGTTTTGTTTTTATTTAAACATGTTTTATTGTGATATTTATATACTAGTACAATGGTATTGATAGATTTTCCTTGTGACATTTGAAATTAATTATGCAATGCAACACTTATGACATGCAAATAGACGTTTAATTTTTAAGTTGTACATCATGTGTATAATCATTAGATTTTGACTCTACAGTATAGATATTCGGAAACCTTTATATGTGTGGTACTGTACGGGTGTGTACGTAGTATTTCTCATATCTACACGTGTAATATTGGCTGGTCTAGGGCAATACTACACTCACGTCGTCTGAGGTCGTAATGCATGACTACCCATGCAATAATTATTAAATAAAGCTTCTTGATGTCAAAGCGTTAACAAAATTACTCATTTTTTTTGGTACAATTTTAACAATTACTTTCAGAAACTAGGCTGAATTTACTTTAAAAGATACAAACAACTGGAATTGAGTGAAAATATCATTCAATTTTCATGTATGGAGAATTGAATTGCAGTCCCGTTTTCTTTCGAATTGATTTCAGAACGGCGGAAATCATAGCAATAAAATTGCATTAAAATGTAAGATACGAGCATTTTGTGATCCTCGAATAGAATGAAAGAGTTTTGTATTACACAATATAGATGTATTGTATATCTATTTAGTCGAAAGCCTAAGATACAATAGCACTGTTAAGTGGTCCTGCCATTTTCTCACATTCATTATGACGACGACAAAAACCGGAAAATGTTTTCTGAGTCGTCCATAAATCATAGGCTGAGCTATGAGAGTTGTCAAAAATACAGGGTATTGAATATAAAATACCGTGAACATCGAATTATGGGGAAAATAGTTTTATTGGTTTATTAAATTACGGCCTATAAACGGCCAGGGTCAATCATGGACGTGCAGGTTTGTTGGTGGAGGGAAGTAGGAGTGCCTGGAGTAAAATCACCGAACAGTATCTGACAACTGTCCCGCGTAGAATTCAAACTCACAACCCAAAGGTGGAGGACATGTGGCAATATGTCGGGACATCTTGACCACTCGGCCGCCGCAGAAAAGAAGCACTGACAAATACACATGCAGAATATGTGAATGTGCTTCAAGATGTCGATAGAATATAGAAATAATTTAATTGTCTATAGGGTCATCAGTGCTAAGTGATTAAGACTTCTGGGGTAGTTGTATTTCCTGGTACTCCGACTTTCCTCCGCCACCAAAGTCTGATACGTGTAACGAGTCATTATGCTTCTCTTGTTCTCTTGTTAATAGAGAAAACAAAAACAACCTAATATTAAAAAAACTCATAAAAATGAAAATAAAAATTCTTCAGTATGAAAAAACAACACACTTACCTATTGTCGAAAAGCCATCCTGACTAGAAATTAAAGGCTGAATTCCCACAAAAGACATAAAAACTAAAAGGAATATAAATGTATCCATTTTCAGGTGTCTAAACACGGACTCTGTGCAGGCCCCCTCCCTATCCGGCGGACGAGTAAAACGATTGTACATGTACATGTATCATGCCAAAGGCTTTAGCATGCTATGTTAGGGGATATTTTAAAGACACATATTCTTGATATAAAAAATGGAGTGTGCTAAAAAATGTTGTAAACAGTGGCGAACTTTCATTTTCAAGATACAGTTAAACCTGTCTTAGCGACCACCTCTGTATAAAGACAACTTTGCTATAAAGACCACCTCGTCTCAGCGACCACCTCTGTATAAAGACCACCTGGCTAAAACGACCGTTTATACTCTGTCTCTTGGGTGGTCTTTGAAGACAGGTTTGACTATATGTAACTTTCAATTTGGCGATAGAATATTCATATAACGCTATCTTCTACAGAATTTTACATTAATGTATCTCCATAACTTTAAATTCACGTTAATCCTTAAGGTATGTCCATACGTTTGAATGTTTTCCGATAAGCTACGACATTCCATTTGGATATATTCCTTAGAACGGATATTAAACTTTAAGTTTTAAAGGGGCAATTCAGTGAGGCTAATTCGTTCCATAACCACAAAGCAAAATATGACATAAATGTATTGTTCTACATTCCTTATGAAACATATGACAAGAAATAGTGACAAATTCCACAACATTGTTAAGTATTTTGATTAATACCATTGAAATTCAAAATCGTTGATCAATACGACTAAGCAGGTACAACATGTACGCTGTACCCTTACCCAAGTCAAAGTTACGGACGTTAAACAAATGCAATACATAACCACTGAGGAGTTGGTGAAATTATTTTTAGACACGAACATGCATCTTATAATGCTAACACAACTGTAAGAGCGATTTGAGAAGTTCTAGACAAAAATGTTTTTACTACACAGGCAAGGGTCAGGGTTCGGCATACAAGGCTCTGTGTAATGGCGATTGAACATTTAACATATATTTGACTACAGTGGACTTTTCTGACATATCACAGTAAAACCAACTAATCTAATTTCCATTAGAACTGGTTTGTCTCCGAAATATGTGCAAGTTTTAATGTACTCTTAGACCGAATTGTCCCTTTAACTGTAAAAACGAGTTTGGTAATATTGTAGAGTACCAAAAGTCTACTTATTCCGAATTTATTACAGAGTTATCTGCACTTGCGGGTACGTAAATATTGATTGTGACGTCATGTGTTTAAGAGCGTAACGTCATATGTTTCGGAGAAAACAATGTAAATTGCACTCACAAATTAATGACGTAACAATTGATACATACCAGCAAGGGAGCCAACTCTGTAATATGCAAAGGCGGAATTATCATCAGTTCCAGAATGATTTTACAAAATTTTCTAAATAAATATCAATTGCCGAAACGCGGGTCGTCTTATGTTTCCCGACGTCGCCCTAAATACCACACAGTCATACATAAAACAGTGAAATGAAACTTCTCTGGTAACATAGATTTATGGTGTAAATATAGATTTCTGGTGTTATAATCTTTGTCTTTTTGTTTCGGAAACGTAGTGTTTTTTTTTTTTTTTTTTTTGTTGTTTTTTTTTTTTTTGTTTGTGTTGTGGGGGGGGGGGGGGGGGGGGGAGTGGGGAGGGGGTTACACAAAACACAATACAACAATTGTCAGTGTAAAATGTTATATTTTCTGTTCCCTTTAAGAGACTAGTAGCATAGTGAGCGAGGATATACACTTTGTTACGGACAGCACACCCTATCCAAATATCTGACTGTTAGATTTCCATATTTGGTATTTGACATATTAAGTGGGTAAGTGACAATACGAACATGGAAACTGCGCTTTGCCCCCGTGTTCCCTGTCACAGATGATGCTGGTATCCAGTCACGTGACTAGAACTTAAAGGCTTACTACCTTTTCGATTTCAACAATTTCAACTATTTTATTTTACACCCAGACTCATTATGATGTGTAACATGAGGGATAAAACAAATACAAATGTATAGGCGTGACAGGATGGACAAGTATATGTACATAACACTAAGACATTATTATATAGCAATTACTCTCAACATTTGTACATTTAACATGTACGAAACACAAAGTATAAATATTTCATTCATGGTTCAATAAGAAAAAAAAAAGAGAAAAAAAAACCTAAATGATAAATGTAGAATATTTTGATTTTATAGTAGCATCATTATTACGATAATAGTAGAGGATTAAGTTTTTTTAAGAAAAAGGGAGAGTCGGGAGACGGTAGCAAAAAAACCCTTAAAAACAAAAATAACATCTAATTTATATCGATGGTCTACGATACATATGTAATGGTTACAATACCAAACAAATGCAAGATATTCACTTCGTAGTGATGAGTTAACAATGCATATTCATTTCGCTTTGATTGTTCTGTAATGACTTTAATAACTGTATTTTTAAACTGTCTCCTGTCTCCGGGTCATCATATAACATATCACTCGCTGAAACAAGAATGCCCTGTTGGTTAAGTAGTTTTCCCATGGAATCAACACGTCAAGATGTACCTGTCGAACACGTGACATAGATGCAGGTGAGAATACCTAAATAATACACGTAAACCAACACATTTTACCTGAAATACATTAGAATGTAGAGGTGATGATGTCTTTCCCTACTTAAAGGCCCACTGTACAGTTTGTATGTTTTCGAAACAGATACATAATTTTACACTTTAACTGTAAAACAATTTGATATCATAGAGTCCTAAACGTTATTACCTTGCCGTTAATTATATACGTGCTCTTATCACCACCTCCAAAATAATTATAGATAGATAGATTAAATGCCGATTGTTGGTTGGTTCGGTTGTTTAAAGTCATGATTTAGGTTACAACCTCTACCCTGGACTTGTTAGTATTAACCAGGGGTTATCCCCTCCTCCTTTCCCAGGACGGGCTTTGGACCGGCTATACGGCGGATTCGGAGTTAATGCCGATTTCCAAAACGCGGGTCGCCCTATGTTTCTCGACGTCGTCCTAAATTCTGCATAGATGCCACATATCACTGCGTAGAGGTAAAACATGAAAGGGATCTTCATCTTATAGGCCATTGCATATCTGGCGTTAAAATTGTTATATAGATTAACTTTATTTAGTTTTTTGTTGAGTTTTCTTTGTGTGTGTGTGTGTGTGTGTGTTTCGTAAACGTATTGGCCCTTTAACACTTTTCAACCATCCATTATTCAACACATTTTAACATTTGATATGTCAGATGGCTTTATTTTATATGTAACTTAGTAAATATAATGAACATACCGCTTTAAAATTCTGGGATCATCTTCATCTCTCTATTATCATCCTTCCTCTCTCTTTCAATGTCAGTCCGGATCCCTCTCTATATATATCACACTCCTGCTCTATTTTCTCGAGCCTCCCCTCTCTCCTTTAAATGTCTCTCTCACTCTTTCTCCCTCTCGCTCACACAAGGTGTCCCAAAAAACACGTCCCGACTTTGACAGGCAATACATTTTGGAATACTAAACTTTTTTTGAAAATTCAAAATAAATAATTTGGAAAGCAGGAGTATCCAACTTTAACTTGATTGGGTAAAAATGTACCATAATGTAATCATTATGTGTGATGACGTCATAATAGAAATGACGACATCATCGATGATGTCACATTTTGATGACTTTCTAGCACCATGAAGATTCAGGCTGAAGTTATTAAAATCTACAATGCAGTCGCTTTTCCCTACTTTAGTAAATGAAATGTTATGAAAATGTCACCAAAGTATGTTGTTCATCTCCAGGAAGCAGATTTACAGAATTGTGAGGTGGTGAGGAATTTCAGGGACAGAATTCCTCATGTCATCGTAAAGAAGGGCGGACACCTTGCGCCCTTTCTTTAACTGAAAGTTATTGATTTTCTGAACAAATCGCAAAATTAGCGAAATATGACTTTCTCTCGATTTTCAATGTAAGTATTAACAAAAAGATATTTCTCCATTGTCATATATCGTTATACAGAGCAGATCACTACCTTTCTAATGGTATATAGATCAAATTCCACAGTCTATCAAAACCTTTTTTATAAACCGTCAAACTCGGGACATGTTTTTTGGGACACCCTGTATACATAGAGTTTGTTGACAGACAGAGGGACCTCCGATATAGTCCTTCCCTTAGCTAACTACTTTTAAGTGTATTCTTTTAAACATGATATTTTGCATCAACACAAAGTTTAAACAATATATCAGTTTTCCCGATTGCTGTTATTTAATATGATTTTTGAAAGCATGAAAATAAACAATTTAACCTGGTTTTTCGAAAATCAGACATTCGAAACCGGAAACATTAATTGTACAACATTGAATTTAGATTGATTTCATGTTATTTCTGTCAAATAAATGGGAAGTTACAGTACTCTGATGTCTCTATATATGCTACGAGTATATGTTTAGCATACAGATAGACCAATTATATTACATACAGTTAAAGTGAACAGTCGGGCAAGGATGGCTAAAGTCGGTAAAAATGGTGTGAACCAGTATAATTTCTTATGGAATAGAAAAATAAACTTTCTCGTCAAAATCTGTCTGCGTATGTAGAAATTAATTAATATAAAGTATAGGAATCCTAAAACGTCCTCCCGGCTGACTATGTCCGTGGTTACATTTCCACGCAGCCTCGAGCTCGCTTTCAATGCTTTCATCTTTTCTTAGTTCAATGGTCAGAACTGGGAAACGTAAGCAGAACTTGACCGTCGTATTATTATGTGAGAACTTTTGGAAGGCCAATGACCGCATTTAGACTGGTTGTCTTTGCCCGACTATTCACTTTAATCCCCTACCGGTATAAGTTCTACATTGTACTAATCCCTATATATATATGTATACATGTGGCGCAGTGTTAAAAGGCGCAGCTATAAAATTATTTTTATCCTTGGAAAAAATTCCGAGCTTTCTAGAAAAAAAAAGGCGCAGCTATGATGTCACAACTGTGATATCTTAATTTTGATATTTTATCTTGTCGGTGCCTGATTTTAATTTTATGTTGAATAGATTGTAGTGCTTGCAATGTGAGGAACCCCAGGGGCCCCAACCCCTGTGGCCCTATGTCTGGGAAATTAAAATGATATTTTTAAGATGAAAAAAGGCGCAGCTATGTTTGGCCAGGTGTTTGGGTGCCGTAGATCTTGAGTTCGAGGCCCGGAAAAGGCACGAGTCAAGAATTTGTCATGCCAAATGTTATAATTGTGTTTCTTTGATATTTTTTATTACATAATCTCTTGGCCATCATTATAACCGTTGGTTGAAAATTCGTTTAAAAGCTGTGTGTGTGTTTTTGTGGATTAGCATTCGTACCAAGTCCATGTGGTAGTTGTACACCGTACTATACTACATAGTATGTTAAAAGAATGAAAAATGAAAAATGCAAAATAATGATTTTTTCATGTTTTATTTTCTTGCGAATCAAAAAAATTACCAGTTACGTAATTAAAAAGCAATAAATGTCACAGTACAGGTACACAACAATACACATTGGGAAACGAGCTTTATTTGTTAGCTTACCCTGACCATATTCCGAATATGCATATTACAGAGTTATAGGAGGTACAGTAGGTATTGATTGTGACGTCATATGTTTGGGAGCGTAACGTCATACGTTTCGGAGAAAACGACGTGAATTGCGCTCACGAATTAATGACGTAACAATCGATACCTATCCGCAAGAGAGATAACTCTGTAATATGCAAAGACGTAAAATATTTGCATCCCTCGATACACTTATATAGAGGCACAACGAATTTTTGTTATGGTCTTAATGGCCAGATTCAACCTTTGGGCTAAAAATCCTCCCGGGACGCGGTTTTTAACTCCAAACTCGGTTCATATACATCTGCATCTATATATATATATATTGTAGTAAAAACACGCGTTCTTTGTAGTCAAACGTAGTAAAATAAGTCACGTGCTTGTACCTCATTCATGCCATTGGCCGGAATATACAATTGTATTATGGGTAACTAGTGATCACGTGTTAGTGTGTTTACTTCCAAATATGGTGATAGTTTGCTTGCCATTTCTTAGGAAAAATTGATTTATTTGAAAATATTTAGACTCCAAAATGTCGTTAATATTGCATACATATAACTTTGACTTGCACATATGTACTGTTTTACTATAAATAATGAACTGAAATGAGTTATAAAACTGCCATTTTCAGGTTTTGTAAATAAATTAAATAATGCGATTTTACCAATTCAATAGACCTAACCGTCTAATGTAGGATCAGCGAAGATCGGCTACTCCCGGCAAATTCGTAGAATTCTAAATTAATTTATATATATTATTACGCCGTGTACATGCTTCAGGTTTCAGAACAGATACACATGTAAATATAACACAGAGAAAATAAGATCTTCGTCAAAAGGCCAAATTATATATACTAAATACCAAGTCAGAGAATTCACTATATTTGGAAGTAAACACACCTCATGTGATCACTAGTTACCCATAATACAATTCCATATTTATTTCGGCCAATGGCATGAATGAGGTATAATCACGTGACTTGTTTTACTACGAACGCGTGTTTTGTACCACTATGGGGAAAATCCCCCCGCTGATCATGGTTTCATTTCCACCATTTGAAATTGCTAAGCAATACTATCATATCACTGTTAATTTTCAAAATTCTTTCCAAACAAATGATTAAGCTTCCGCGTAGCCCACTTATATAATAGCTTTTTGGGAATCTAATAGGAGAAAGGAGGGAGGAGTGTAGCGGGATTGGACTGGGTGGAACATCGGTGACCAGGTAGCTCAGTCGGTAGAGCACTCGGCTAGTATTCTGAGGGTCCCTGGTTCGAATCCCGGTCTGGCCGCTGCATTTTCTCCTCTCCTGTTACAAAATGTACTTGTACACATTCTACTGAGGAAAACGATGTGCTAAATTGGGACCTACATATGACCTAACTCATTATGCTTCGGTAGATTCCGTACGAAAATGCCTAGATATACTACTGGTATTAGTATATCATTTTTTGTCAGAGAGATTGAAAGGTCTCAAGGCCCTCTACCAATAATGTGGATTTAATGGCCCTGGGGTCTCGGAATTTCCCCCAGGGGAGAGGGTCAAATTTACCATAGTTTATATAGGGAAACACATTTATTAACGTTATTTTCTCAATCTTCATAGGAAATGTAACAGATGTAATGGAATAAAATACTCTTCATAGATTAAAAGGTTAAATTGATACCTCATCACTGACTGATTTCATGGGCCTGATAGGCCAAGGATTTATAAGTCATATACGTCCTTGTGATAGGCCAATATCTGGTGCATGTCTTTGTTTCATTCTGCATCCGAACTCGGTGACAATAAAAAAAACATGGCTGACAGGTGTATGTTTTTTTTTTATTACTGCTATAGCCTTCATTTTTAGTTTTTCCATGTTATAAAACATTTCCAAGAGGAATTTTCATATCGAGCAGGGTTGCATAATGATATGACGACATTCACAGTTATAATTTCTAAATGCAGGTTACTTTAAATCGAAAAATTACCATATTAAGAACGCATTAAAATCCTCAAAATACATCTTAAAACTCATTTCAGCCATTTTAAATCGTAATATTTTCCCGGGGGAGACCCCCGGACCCCCCAACACCAAAATCTCGCGCGTACGGCGCTCGCAAAATCATCAATATCGTAATGTTTTTTCCATGCGAGACACCCAGATCCCCCAAACACCTAAATCTCGCGCATTCGGCGCTCGTAAAATCATCAAAATCGTACTTTTTTCCGTGTGAGACCCCCAGACCTCACAAACACTAAAATCTCGCGCATTCGGCTCTCGCAAATTCCTCAAAATACATCTTAAAACTCATCTCAGCCATTCTATATCGTAATATTTTTCCCGGGGGAGACCCCCGGACCCCCCAAACGCCAAATCTCGCGCGTTCGGCTCTCGCAAAATTATCAAAATACATCGTAAAACTCTTCTCAATTATTCTAAATCGTAATTTTTTTCGGGGACACCCCCGACTTACACGTCATTTTGCATATTCATTAATTTCCTGTTAGCGTCGCCACTGTCTATAGATGTGAATGTGTACAAAGATTATATGTAATGATTTATGAGAAAAAGTATGTAAAGTATATAATGGTTGTGTGTTGAATTAATCTCCTTCTGTGGTAGTGAAGTCTCAAGTGACCAATTGCAATTGTCTTTTGGCCGGCATCATCCAGTGTCTGTTGTAAACAATTTACAATCTTCTTAATAACCAAGAACCTCATACACCATACACGGACATGATATTGGGCCAAAGCATGCTGGGATGAAGGGATACAAAGTTTGTTCAAATTAATGATCCTGACCTACATGTGTATGTGCCAATGCAAGTCACAGGGCTGAGACATATTTATTATTTGTTTAAAAGCAAAACATTATTTATAACTTACATGCATATCGGAATTCAGGTGACTGTTAGATATATATATCCTTATTGCCTTCTGCTCATTCTCAACATTCTCATCCATTCAAATTCTAACAAACTTCTTCTCCACAACATGTTTTTTTTCTGACTTTACAGCAAGTACAAAAACAACAACAATAAAATTACAATCATGAATATTTCGTATGGATATTATTATTTATTTTTTTTT
>SAYR01052160.1:1694503-1714698 GCA_004382745.1 Argopecten irradians irradians | reverse complement strand
TAGCCCCGATCTTCGCTGATTTTAGATCAGACGGTTAGACCTAATTGAATTGGTCAATTCGGTTATATCATTTATTTACAAAACGTGGAAATGGCAGTTTTATAACTCATTTAGTTCAATTTATTAGTAAAATAATACATATGTGCAAGTCAAAATGATATGCATGCAATATTAAAAACATTTTGGAGTCTAAATATTTTTAAATAAATCAATTTCTCCGAAGAAATGGCAAGCAAACTATCACCATATTTGGAAGTAAAACACACATACTGATCCTAGTTACCCATAATACAATCGTATATTCCAGCCAATGGCATGAATGAGGTATAATCACGTGACTTTTTTACTACTTTACTAACAGTTTTTTACTACAAAATAGATGCAGAAATAATCCTTGAACGGAGGTTTTTAGCCCCAAAGGTTGAATCTGGCCATTCAGACCGTAACAAAAACCGTTGTGCTTTTATATAAATGTATTCGAGGGGATGTAAATATTTAATATATTATATGGACAGGCAAGCTAACAAGTAAAAGCTGGTTTCCTATGTGTGCATTGTGACTGTACTGTGACCTTTATGGCTTTTAAATACGTTAACTGATATTTTTCGTGATTCGCAAGAAAAAAATGAATCTTAATCTATTTGTAAATATAGTATAGTACGGTATGTACACCATTGCTACTTAGTACGAATTCCTAATCCACAAAAACACACACACAGCTTTTAAAAAGAATTTTCAACCCACGGTTATATATATTATGATTGATATGCAAGAGGATGGAAATTCGTTGTACAAAGCAGAGTTTTTTTGCACTCTAACTTTCCTCAGCTCGGAACTGACAGCTCATTGTACATGTACAAGTGTACGTACACGCAGGCTACAGCTGCATGGCCGGGATGTGCAGGATCCCAATTTTTAATTTTTGAAATCAAAAAATAAAAAAACCCTGAATTAACAAAATCAACGTCGAACTCTGCTGTATGGGCTGCCTGCATATACACAGTGCCTCTATGAAAGGTGGCCTTTGATTTCCACTTTCAAGACCAAATGTCGACATCTTTTAGTTTAGATGTCGACATCAATAACTGACAAGTCGGTGTCCACACCCGAGCATAAACACGATTAATCGCCGAGTTACCGACTTTCTACATAATTATTTTGGAATCATTATGTGGGCATGTACATAAACGTAAGTCGACATCTTCCGATATGATGTCGAACTTAATGCCTTAATTATGGTCGACATTATTAAGTCGTAAGTCGGCAAATCGATGGCAGAAATATGCCACCAATATCACATTCTGACTGATGTCAGTCAGAAGGTGAATATTTTTTCGCATACAACAGTAACTATCCTGCTCCAAGACTTCTAAGAAGGGAAACACTTTCCAGTGTAAACAATGGTGTGTTCCATTGTGTTTTGAACCTTGTTTGAATTATATCACACTAAGTGCAGAGTTTGTTGTTAGTTTACAGAAGTAGACTTTGATTAAGAAACATTGATAAATTGAATATTACGTGTTGTGCCACATGTCAAAGTTCATGTACAGTGGAACCTCCCGAAACCGATCATGATACTTATCCTCTAATAAAGTTGTGTTGAAATTATAACTGATATTAACCAGGATGTACCAGTCTAAATTTTGGCTGAATAATGCATGGGAAAGTGAAACTATAATTCTTAACTTTTCCACTTTGTGGAAAATCCTTTCAAAACGGACTATCTCTTTTAATTGAAATATTAGACCAAACCATGTACATTTGCTATGATATGAAGGGTTTTTTTTTCATTTTTTTCTTTAATTCTAAAATGAATGTAGATTAAATATGTTAATCAAATATGTATGGATGAATTTAATTTAAACATTTTTGTTTTGCTGAAAATTTGCCAGCTAGGCAGCTTCCCGCCTGGTATATTGGGACCTAGGACCTGCTTCGGTAGGTTCCGTACGAAAATGTATCATTTTGTTTGTCAGAAATACTCTTCATAGATTGAAAGGTCTCAAGGCCCTCTACCAATATTGTAAATATCATGGCCCATGGGTCTCGGAATTTCCCCCAGGGGAGAGGGTCATTACTAAAGTTTATATAGGGAAACACATTTATGAGCATTATCTGCTCAATTTTCATAGGAAATGTAACAGATGTAATGGAATCAAATACTCTTCATAGATTAAAAGGTTAAATTGATATCATCACTGGCTGATTTCATGGGCCTGATAGGTTAATATATGGTACTTATATACAGTGTATGTATTTGTTTCATTCTGTATCCGAACTCGGGTGACCAATCAGAAAAAAACAACATGGCTGACAGGTGGCTATGTGTTTTGTTATTACTGCTATATAGACTTCATTTTTAGTTTTTCCATGTTACAAAACATTTCCAAGAGGAAAGGAAAAGGTAAAGGATTCCAGAAATAGAGAAAAGATCCATCTTTTATTGGCATGATTTACATCAGTCAGTAGTGGGTACCAAGTTCATTAAACTTTTTAAATGTGCAACTGCAGGGGCGTAGGAAGAAAAGGGTCCTCCTGCACATTTTTCGTACTTCATTTAAGAAAATTTCAAGCACATAATGTTCAAACCTTTAATAATAAAAATTCAATACACATGAACTAGACTAAAAATGTCCATCAAGGGATTCTACTATTTCAAAAATGTTTCTTAAAATATTAAATTGTTTATATGTCTAAGCAAGACAATTAAGTCAATTCATTATTTTTTTAGTTAAACAACAATGTACTGATGGTGTGAAGTCGTATGTTCAGATCGAGCAGGGTTGTACAATGATATGACGACATTCACAATTATAATTTCTAAATGCAGGTAAATGTAAATCGAAAAATTACCACGTCAAGAACGCTTTAAAATCCTCAAAATACACCGTAAAACTCATCTTGGTCATTCCATTCTGGCCATAGTATGCTGGGATGAAGCGATATAAAAGTTGGTTTCAAGTCACAGGACTGAGACATATTTATTTGTTTGTTTAAAAGCAAAACAGTATTTATAACTGTGCATATCGGAATTTAGGTGACTGTTAGACATATATATCTTTATTGCCTTCTGCTCATTCTCAACTCTCATCCATGGCCATTTGTAAACAATTCAAATTCTAACAAACTTCTTCTCCACATCACGGTTTTTCTCATTTTTTCTGCAAATTTTCAGCAAAACAAACATGTTTCAAATCAAATTAATACACATATTTGATTAATACATTTGATCTGCATTCATTATTGAATTAAAAAAAATGAAAAAAAAAACCAACAACTTTATATCATAGCAAAGGTACATGGTTTGTCATTTTAATCAAGGGAGATAAATCCGTTTTGAAGGATTTTCCACAGAGTGGAAAAGTTAAGATTAATTCACTTTCCATGCATTATTCAACCAAAAATTAGACTGGTACATTTCCTGGTCAACATCAATTATATTTTCAACACAAATTCATTAGATGATGTTTCAAGTAATTGTCGAGTATATATATACATTTACTTTGACATCTGCCATGGCACAACATGTAATCTTCAATTTATCAATGTTTCACATTCAAAGTTTACTCTAAGCCTTCTGTTTCAAATGGTGGAAATGAAATCACGATCCGGGGGGATTTTCCCAATTATGGTACAAAACACGCGTTCTTTGTAGTCAAACGTAGTAAAACAAGTCACGTGATCATACCTCATTCATGCCATTGGCCGAAATAAATATGGAATTGTATTATGGGTAACTAGTGATCACATTAAAAAAAAGTGTGTGTTTACTTCCAAATAGAGTGATTTCTCTGACCTGGTATTTATACATAATTAGGCCTTTTGAAGAAGATCTTATCTTCTCTGTGTTATATGTATATGTTCTGAACCCTAAAGCAGGTAATAATATATATAAATATAAATTTAGAATTCTACGAATATAGCCGGGAGTAGCCGATCTTCGCTGATTTTAGATCAGACGGTTAGACCTATTGAATTGGTCAATTCGCATTATATCATTTATTTACAAAACGTGGAAATGGCAGTTTTATAACTCATTTCAGTTCATAATTTATAGTAAAATAATACATATGTGCAAGTCAAAATGATATGCATGCAATATTAAAAACATTTTGGAGTCTAAATATTTTTAAATAAATCAATTTCTCGGAAGAAATGGCAAGCAAACTATCACCATATTTGGAAGTAAACACACAATGATCATTAGTTACCCATAATACAATCGTATATTCCAGCCAATGGCATGAATGAGGTATAAACACGTGACTTTTTTTACTACGTTTTTACTACAAAAAATAGATGCAGATATATATCCAGAGTTTGGAGCTAAATCCGAGTCCCGGGAGGATTTTTAGCCCAAAGATTGAATCTGGCCATTCAGACCGTAACAAAAATTCGTTGTGCCTTTATATAAGTATATCGAGGGATGTAAATATTTATGTATATATATGGACAGGGCAAGCTAACAAGTAAAGCTGGTTTCCAAATGGGTATTGTGTAGCTGTTCTGTGACCTTTATGGCTTTTGAATTACGGAACTGATAGTTTTCGTGATTCGCAAGAAAATGAAATCTTGAAAAAAAATCATTGTAATATAGTATAGCACGGTATGTACCACATGGACTTGGTACGAATCCTAATCCACAAAGCACACACACAGCTTTTAAAAGAATTTTCAACCCACGGTTATATATATTAATAAATGATTATGGCCAAGAGGATGGAAATTCGTTGTACAAAGCAGAGTCTTTTTGCACTCTAACTTCCTCAGCTCGGACGGACTGACAGCTTCATTGTACATGTACAATGTGTACGTACACGCAGGCTACAGCTGCATGGCCGGGATGTGCAGGATCCCAATTTTTAATTTTGAAATCAAATAAATAAAAACGTTTCTGAATTAACAAAATCAACGTCGAACTCTGCTGTATGGCTTTTGCTGCATATACATAGTGCCCTATGAAAGGGTGGCCTTTGATTTCCACTTTCAAGACCAGATGTCGACATCTTTTAGTTTAGATGTCAACATCAATAACTGACAAGTCGGTGTCACACCCGAGCATAAACACGATTAATCGCCGAGTTACCAACTTTCTACATAATTATCTTGGAATTATTATGTGGGCAGGTTCATGTGGTAAGTCGACATATTCTTCTGTTTATGTCGACATCTTCCGATATGATGTCGAATTAATGCCTTAATTATGTCGACATTATTAAGTCGTAAGTCGGCAAATCGATGGCAGAAATATGCCACCATACTATGGATATCTTTTCCGCTACAACAGTATATGCAGGACGTCCCTATTGTGCTCTATGCAGCTGCATCTCACCAGGCCCACAGACAAAACATCTCCTCCTGGCTCCCGTTGGATGAAAAGTGTCCTCAGAAATGTCTCGTTGACAGGCGCTGAAGGTTGTCTCCCTTCTTCCTGCATTTAGATTCTGATCTGTCATATCAGCCCACAGGTTTACGACGCGCGCGCGCGCAAAAAAAAAAAAAAAAAAAAAATATTAGTATTTTTTTTTTTGCGCTCGTCGTAAACCTGTGATCAGCCTCCATTAAAAGATGGCAGATAATTTCTATTCTGAAATTGTAAAATTAATAGATTATGACAGAAACATATATATACATATATGTATATATGTTTCTGATTATGAGAATGTTAACTTTCATGATTTTACACAAAAAACTTTCAAAAGTCGGCAGAAATATGCCACCATATTATTATTTTCCAACTATCTTCTGTGTGTGTTTTTTTAAACAGATGATCATGCTCGGCTAATGTGTTTCTAGGCTCACAATATAAAATCCGGATACGCGTGTTTCCGTCGTTCCGTTATAATGTTAGATGACGACATAGCACTTCCGCTAAGAAAAAAAATCGATGATCTGACAGGTATTTAGCAGACGATCAGACCATTATCTTGTTTTTATGTGTCAGTTGGTCGCTTGGAACTTCAATACAGGTGCCAAATTTTATTTACTTTCAACATTATCATGAAAAATATATTTTTGTAACATTATTCCCGTCCTTTCCGTATGAAATCCCCATACTGCATTGTTCAAGTTAAATTTCTTGTCTGTCAACCATTTGTATTCAACTGTTCAAGCTTTTCTGTTCATGACATAAGCCCCTTTATGACAATCCCCTAGGATTTATGGTCTAGATGGCAGTGTATCTCTACTCTGGGTTCTATATATATCGTTCATGTGTCGTTATGATTGGAGAAAAGTTAAAAAAAACAACAACAAAAAAACCAACGATAACCGAAAAGCTTAATGCATTCGCCATATGGCTTATCAAACTTTGCATTGAGGTTTATGCGTATACTGTACTGTAAACCTAGATGATTATATTTTGCATATGAATAAATTTCTACTCTGGTGCATTTGAACAAAACTAACTTGATATATTGTTAGTATGCGGCATATAAATTATATATCTTCATTGTACCCAAATTGATACCAATACACATACATTTCTCTTATATGACATTTGTTGCTGGGTGTGCTTCACTTTTTTTGTCTGTTTTGTTTTCAAAAAGAGCATACAAACTTTATTTTGATGCTTTGTTTTTGTTATTAAAGTGCTTATTTTTACTGTTAGAACAATTAATATCATGTGTCCAAATTTCTAGTTTTGTCACATGATGTGTACCCAAATTGATACCCAGCAAGAAAAAATGTATAAAATTAAGAAAAATCAATATACATAGATTTTTTGTGATTTTGCTTTATAAAGGAGATGTAGTTGCATTTATTATACTGAGTTATACTGAATACAGGTATACATTTTACTGTAAAAATTGTACAAGTGTTTTCACAACAGTACCTGCGCTAATTCAGTACCCCTGTTACACCACGTGATGATTTGTGTGATATTTCAATGATTTAAATTAAGTTTTCTGTGGCATTCACCTAAGCCTATATAGTTCAAAATTAATGTTGTGTATATGTCAAAAGAACACTATGAATTATTTTCAATGATTGTAAAAAAATCAATATAAAAAAACTACAAACATAATTATGAATCAATCAAGTTACAAGATACTTGAATCTAGTAACAGTTTTAGTAAAAATCAAGATGGAGAAATAACCCTATACAAAAAGCAATTTGCAGGTGATTAAATAAGAAAAATGATATGTGGAAACTATATTTTTTCTATTTCTGTTATGTGTTTATATCTTAAAGGGACAATTCACTCACGCTAATTCTTTTACATAACCAAGAAGCAAAATATGGCATAAATGTATTGTTCTACATTTCTTATGAAACATATAACATAAGATATTGACAAATTCCACGTCATTGTTTAGTATTTTAATTGATACCGTTGTAATTACAAATCGTTGATCAATACGATTAAGCAGGTACAATATGTACGCTGTACCAATATCTGAGCCAAAGTCACGCACGTTAAACAAATGAACTACATAACCACTGTGGAGGTGATATAATGATTTTTTAGGCAAGACAATTCACCTAATAAGGTAAACACACTACTGTCAGGGCGATTTGAGCTGTTCTAGACAAAAGTAGCATTACTCTACGAGCAAGGGACTGGGTTCCGCATACAAGATATTCGACCACAATGTGTAATGGCGGACAGCGAGTGAGTTTGAACATTTCACACGCATTTCACCACCATGGGATTTTCTGACATATCACAGTAAAACCGACTGATCTAATTTCCATTAGAACTGGGGGTTTTCCGATATATATACAAATTTTAATGTTCTCATAGAATGAATTGTCCCTTTAAATTTCATTATTTAATAAAATTTTCTTTGATGAGGCCTTACTCTTTGAAAAAAACATAATTATAGTACAAGTAGTAATTGTGGCACGGCCACATTTCTAGGGATTAACACGTTTCAGACATAGTTATCAATTTCAAAGTTATCTTTCAGAGAAAATAACAGAAATAGGTACATAAAACTGAGAAATGAGGTAAACTTTAACAAAACAAATGTTTTTAGTATTATTTTCAATTAGGGTATCAACTTACAATTGGGTAAGAATATCAACTTACAATTGGGTACAGTATCACTTTGGGTACAATGACGTTACATTATAATTATTATTATCATACGATGAAATTTACTGACTTCATCACAACTTGCAATGTTGCATATCAAACTACTTAAATTGAGCTTACTAAATTTTGTAAAATATATGAATACGAAAAATAAAAGAATTTAACTTTAATTAGTCCAGAGTTGACATATAATTGTACGTTTAAGTTGAAGAATTGATAAACAGTTCACAATGGGATGGACTGACAGGAAGCACTTGACAATGAAGTGTCTGAGGGTGTTGTATACACTGGATTTATTGACAAGCACTTCAATTTAAGGATGGTCATTTTTGTAGCATTTATTGTAGCTATCAATTTGAAAGATTGGGGTTTACATTGAAAATTTGATATGATAATATAGCAGGGTCTGCATTTATGCTAATCCCCATATATCCTATTTCAGTATATAAATTGAAAAAGGACCCCACATTTTTTCTGAAATTATACATCTAAATTACATATTATATAAGGAGACCACATTATATCTGAGAAGAGCCCCACTTGTGGAGCACCCAGTGCAAAACCTTTATTATATATATGTAGTTATGAGGCAGTACACCCTTATGTATTTTCAGCATGCTTTTTTAACAAATGAATAATACTTCTTTTAAAAAATTCATTTTTGATATAATCGTAGAGGGGGAAAAAACAACAACAAAAAATGCTCTATAGATACATGTATGTAAATAATGTATTTGTTTAAAAAAAGTAAAGGAAAGGAAAACATTGTCTTGAACAGACATGCACATGTATACAGTATTACAGTAAATATATCAGAAAACAAATACATCATATAGTTTATAATATATATAATTATAGAAAAATAATAGATTGTTAAATCGCTGATGACTCAGGTAATTCAAAATTAATTCTCAAGCCTTAATTGTGTGTTATTTAAAATTGTTAGATTTCGATCCCTGTGTCTCACCCTCATGGAATTAAAGATTCAAGATTCAAGAAATTTTATTTTACATCGCATATTTGAAACAAATACAACATTAGCACTGTAGTGCTATTCTTGCAACATGGGAGTGAAAGATTTCCATTACTTGAAGGCTTTAATTTATGGATACTTTGTTTTAATTTTCATAGTATGCTAATTACTTAATATTTCTTATCCTCTCCTGTTTCAGATCTTAAAAAAAAATTAGATATATAACAGCAGATATGACACTAAGGATTTCCAGCGCTACCTGTTCCTTGTTGTGAAAGTTTGCCACAGATTTGGTAGAGTTCTGTAATCTGATTCAATACAGGTAAGAATTGAATCTGAAATCTAATGTATTCAAACCAATAAATGGCCAGGATGGGTAAAAAATGAAAAAGAGGAAAGGGCATTTAATAGGAAAAAATTTCAGGGGTAATGTTTCACAAAATGATTGCACAGACTGTAAGCCATTTATCAATTTACAAAAGAAATCAAAAAAGAGAAATCTCACTGTTTTTATAGTTTCAGTCTACATTTATGTGAAATTGAGGCCTTACTTATTGGGTTGAATACAAGGGGGGGGGGGGGGGGGGGGGGGGGGGGGGGGGGTAATGGTAGCAATTATCCAGACCAGTGCAGATCATAATCTTTATCGGAACAAGATGCCTCAATCACCTTACATCTCTGGGTGATCACAAATCGAAGATGGCTGATGACTACAATGGCACTTTATCTAATTAATTTCCTATACGATTATTGCAAAGGTAGTCAGATTACTGTTAATTATAAGGCCCTTGGGCCTCTTGTTGGACATAGTGGCTCAGTGGTGAAGGTGTTTGACATTTGATCACCTCTAGATCACAGTTGTGAAATGGATCGAGGAGTCTGATTTACTATAGTGTCTAATAGTGCTGCAAAGATATGCTTCGATCCATACTTGTCTCTTGATACGATACGTATCACAATATTTATTACATGATTAATCAGTCAAAAAGTACAAAAAATTCACTCTTTTACTGTCGATTTTTTTAAAAATAATACAGAATAAAAAATGCGTCCATTTATATGACTTGAAAATTGAAGGAGGTTCTTTTAATTCTGTAGTGTCACCGGGTGTAAGCACTGCCATACATGTGTGTTTGTTGGAAGATACTCATAAACGCTCAAAAATTCCAGATTTCGCACGATCCGGAAATTGGTGGGGTGTACCGTGATATAAGAAAAAAAATTTACTGTGCAACGAACTGTATAGTTTATACCGTTGACATATCGTCCCAGGGTGTATTGTTGCAGCACTAGTCTCTGCTATCTCTTATCTTATCTGGGTCCTAAGATTAAAACTTTTTATGTGATGCAGTTGAAAATAGTGGTACAGAGCTAAAAAAATTAACGATCGATTGTGAAATTAGAAAAAATGATTTCCAGATTTACTTGTCTGGTTTTCAATTTTTATTTTGCCTTTCTAATAGTCCTAAATGGAGGCAGCAGAATTCCTATGGCCATTCAGAGCAGGGGCATGGAAATTCACAATTTGTCCCTTCTCAGTGATTTTTCTCCTTATATTATTGGGGTTGGTAAACGACCCCATTCCCAATGCCAACCCCCCTTATTTTTTCTCAATTACAAAGAAAAATTCCCAAATCAAATTGCTGAATAACAAATAAAACTCGGAAATCTCTCCCCTCGTTGTTTAATATAAAAAACAAACTACTCTGAAACTGTTGTGATGGTCGTCACCTTTTGATAAATTGACACGCTTTACTGTTTTACAATATCTAATCACCAATAATACCATGTTCAGTTATGGGTTACTTTTTGCGCTTTTTGCGATTAAAAATTGCCAATTTGTAAAAAAACTTTTTTCCCAAAATACCCTGAAAAATCACAGCTTCTTTATGGTTATTAATTAAATAATCCTAAATAAAGTCCAACAATTAAGAAAAATATTTAACTTGACCAAAATTATTTGAAGATTGTTGTACCAGTTACCCAACAGGTACCCGTACGTAAAATGGCATTGGGTATAGAATGGTTATAGCTAGATCTATATATCTTTGGGAGTGATTGTTTATAATTAGCTTTTGAGATTGGAGATCAATGATATGGTTAATTAATTCTGATTTGAAAAAAAAAAAATTGGATATAGATATGTTTAATAAGTGTACATACATTCAATTTTATAATTTCATCAAATGTAATATTTCCTTATTTGCTTCCCATTTAGTAAGAAACAGGAAAATATACTTAAATCAATTGGCAATAGGTTTAATTATCAAATGTTTAAGTATGTTTAGTGAATGCAATACTGATGTGTACTAATCAAATTTCCGTATTACTTATAAACTGATATAATTTTGTAGTACACATCACTGAAGTGAAATTCTATGAAGCAGATCCATATAGTTTTAATCATTTTTGGAATATTGCTGGTAGATTTCATATATCTTGGGTATTTTTAATATTCGTGAATTGTAAGATTTTTGACCTCACATCTACAGTATTTTTTAATATACCTGAATTGTGAGATTATTGATTAGAAAGAGCCAGTACTTTAACTCAATTGAGAAGTTAATCTTGGGATATTTAACTTCTCAGCGGTGATCAGCTGATCTACATTTGTTGATAATTTGGATGAAATCCCATATTTATTGCGGAGTGACTTATATGGTTCATTGACAAAGTTAAATGAATACTTAATATCCGGGTATATTGTGTAAAGCAGAAGGCAATGACTTGTCACTTACCTCGGTACATCGGATAAATCGGATGAAAAGGAGACATAGGTGATGTACAGAAGGAAAAGTCTTTAATGAAAAGTGTCTGGAAGACACCATCTGGCAGTGATTTATGGGACTCGTTTAATAGACGAGTCCTGGACTCATGATTTTTCTGTGGGACTCACCAAAATTTTGAGGACCTGGAATCATGGACTCGCGCATGATTTTCCTTTTGGGACTCACCAAGTTTTGGAAACCTTAAATCCTAAACTCATGATTTTCTTGTGTGACTTGCCAAAATTTTAAGAACATTTGATATATTTCTTTGAATTGGGACTGACATCAAAATTTGAAGCTTAGTATTCTGGACTCGCCTTAGATTACATTGAAGACACAGATCGAGATATATTGAATGACATATATTAGGTTCAGATTCATTTAAATTCAAAAGTGGATGTGGGATGACATTTCAGAAAATTGGATTTTGACCATATACTTAAAGTGGTGGTACATGTATTCATTTGCATATATATTGTAGGTTATTTTAGAATGTTTGATTATTTTGGCATTCTCTGCCTCTGAGCTAACATATTGATGAGGATAGGGAATTTTGTAAGCCAGTTTGAGATATATATATATACATTACCTTTTGTAATTTGAATGATTTTATGGCAAGCATGTACATGGTACAATTGACAAGATCAATATAGTGATGTGCATTTGAAGTGTCAGATCTTGTTAAAAATTCTCTGAAAGGAAAGCGATTTTAAAAAACTTGTTAGTTCAACATTTGAACTCTTTAGCAGCGAAATTGAAGATTCATTTTGTAATATACCTACAGGACAACTTTCTTCTGTATAATTATTGGAGGAATATATAACACTGATTTGATATTCTTGAATACATATTTTCTGTTCACTTTGATATTAGGAAGCTATCAAAGGTGAATTTGAAGTTGAAGTTCATGTTTTTATGTACATGTATATATATAATTCATATCTACTTGAATGTGAAAGAGTATCCACAGTTTTAGCAGATTTAATTGGATGTATAAATGTTTACTGCAGTTAAATGTCAGATTTAATTTTGAAGTAAACATACTGTTACCTGTTTGTACCACATACATATAATTAGTGTGAGATCATATCTGCAAAAATCGTGAGCTAAACAAATTCTGGATTAAATATTATACAGTCGATTGATTTATACACAATTTGCTTTCGGAGACTAACACTGATACAGAAGTTGATTTTGATGATTCACCTGTAAAATGGACCAGATATATTGAACAATCATCGTCAGTATATAATGAGCTTGGGATATAATCAGCTGCAGTTGGCAATCCACAATGGGAGATTCCATCAACTCATACACCCCTGAAGACATGTTTGAACTCTACCAATTCTAAAGCTGGAAGAACACATTATAGAATTTCAGGGATGAATAAACCAGGATTAAAGTAAAATTCTGAATTGGAATTAAGTAAGATGTCACAAAGGATATACAGGAGACTGTTTCTGTGACAGAATAAAGCGTCACAAGTACGGAAAGACTTACCAAATTGGACTTAAGATTTTGAGGTGATTTGTGATTTTAAAATCATGTTTCCGCTGTTTGGGAGTAATTTAAAGAGGTCTGCTTCAGAGAACCTCATTAACAATAATAACGACAAGGTCCCAGGACTTAGTGCGGACCACAGGAACATGCCCAATATCACGCAGAACATGCAGAAAATGGTCCTCAATACCAAAATTCTGGGGGCTTGTATTTTGATGGGGGATAAAAAGGTGAGTACTATCATGCTTGTCACTAACAATAGTAATACAATTGAATGTTATGTTAAATGCCCAGGATTTCATTCTCAGGCAGACATGATTGCATTGATGGGATACCATAATGTACCCAATTACCATTTGATTCTAGGATGAAGGGACTAAAAGTTTGTGCAAATGAATGACCTTGACCTTCATTTATGATCACAGGGATCAGATAGTCCTAAACCTTTTAATGACTGCTTGTCATTGATTAGTGAATGCAATAATGGAATATTAAAAATGTACCTGATCACAATTTGATGCCAGCTATAGGATGACGGGACTAACAGTTTATTCAAATGAATGACTTTGACCTTCATTCAGGATCAGAGGGGTCAAATAAACTTTGAATGAGTTCTTGTTGTTATAAGTAAGTTTAAAGCATGTTCAGGAAGATTTGCCATTTTGTAAATGTTAAAATGAATGATGCTGACTTTTTTTAAAGTTCACACTGGGGTCTAATTCCATTTTTGCATACATGTATAAAAGAGTTATCTGCCCTTGCAGGTATGTATATTGATTCTGATGTCATGTGTTTGTGAATGTAATGTCATACTTAGTGAAAGCAACAAGAATTTCACTCATAAAATTATGATGTCATAACCGATACCTTCCTGCAAGGGAGATAACTTGATCAGTAATATGCAAACACGTAAAAAGGCTAAAATCCAAAATCCAAAATGGACTCATTATTGTTCTGAATCAGTAAGAGATTCAAATATCCCTCCCCAATCACATGTCATTCACAATTTTTTTTTGCCAAAATTTATAATATGAAACAATTTAATATGATATACATGTATAACATTTTTTTCTGGTATATTATGGCACTACAGTAGATGAACTTTATTCTTGAATAATTGACATTTAACAAAATTAGGTCACTGTGACCTATTTTTTGACACTAAGTTGTATTTTATAAAATGTTTTATTTTAACATATAAATGCATTATAATTCATAAAAAAAAATTTCAAAAATATAATTTGGTTCCAACAAAACTGGGCAAAACAGAAAACTGCCACTCCTGTTTAACCCCCCATAAATATAACTCACAAGGGAATCTGGCCTGACCTGAATCATATGTCATATCATGATGTCCTAACCCCCGGGTATCTGTAAAAAAAAATTAATGCTTATCGGTCATGGCCACCAGAGGGTCCAAATTGGCACTCCTCCTTTACAAATAGATGCTCACATTAATGGAAAATTCATCTTTCAGGTAAATCAGCAAAATGTGTGCTTTTCCTAGAAATTTTCTGCTTTACATTGCTTATGTCAGATATTTATATAGGTACTGAAACTGATTTTTACCGATTTCAACTCGGATAGTTCGAACGCACATTTTTTCTGAAGCTTATTTTTGGGGAAATGGGCATGGTCATAGAAATGCGTCGACAAATAAAAACAAGCCCTGCATTCCCAGAATAAATTAACCGCACTCGTTTGTATAGATGCACAGGTAACTAGTCCATCCACATTTAGAGGAAGTAATGCAGCTGTGCCTTTCGAAGTAATCCCACATCGACAGGAAATGACCCTGGATGTTAATAGGATGTAAAATAAAACAAACCAAACTTAGGGCTGCATTACAGTGGAATCCACTTAATTTGAAATTAGTTATTATTGAAATATGGAGTTAATTATAATCCCCTTTCACAGATATGCATAGTTTTTGGTGATATTGAAATATGGATACCGTATTCGACACAATAAGCGTCCAGGGTGTTTAAAAATTGAAAAGTGATATGACGAAATTAATATTGCAAACGATCTATACAGTTTTTGGTCTTTATTTATTCATGCCTGGACAATTAAAATCAAGGCCTAAAAAATGGGGAGGGGCGCTAATATAAGGGATATGGGCACCTATTCAATATTATGAATGATTCCTTGTTCCCAAAAGACTTCAATCTAAGAAAAAAAATAACTTTTCTCTTCATCCTAGTCTTCATTGCAGTGAAAAACTGAAATAGACTTTATTCAGTCTTTTATAAACCACGGATTTGATTCCCAGGAGATTAATTGGTGTCTTAAATTTACAGAATTTGTACCAAAAATCCAGATTTTGTGCAAAACCAAACAAAGTATAGGTTGTTATTAAATTAAGTTTTTGAGTAGGCATTGATTTTATAGGGTCGGTCATGATCAGGTTACCGGAAACATAAATATTTATTTGTATGGCCTAACTGGATTTCACTGTATATGTAACACTATTTAAAACATAATTTTCCAAATTTTTAGAGGTCTGCTAAAATAGGATCTAGAGTAAAATCTTCTTTATGTACAATGTAGTGAAGAATTACCGTTACAAACAAAGACACAAAAGTCCACACGATAATGATACATGGCAGTAGTTGAACCTTAACCTTCGGTATTGAAGATTTTAAAGTTCTAAACAGTTTGGTACAGACATGTAAAGTTTTCTTTGTTAGCAATTTTGTTTAGCAGTACGTACGTACAGTTAATTGTCTAATAAGGAAGTTATAGTGTGTTAAAATGGCTACTGATTATTTGGACACTATTCAGTGTGTATTAATTACTCACAACGTTACTCTGGTCTTATGCAAAACTTAGGATCAAAGTGTGAATATGAAAATTGTGAGCTAAATGATATACATGTATATGCTCTGCAAAATTTTTCTGTTGAGAATTTATACACATTTTACATCGTGATGTGGTTTAATTGATAAGTGACCAGAATTGAATACTCAGTCTAAACAAAGATGGAATTCAATTTGGTGGTTTATATATATAGCCAGATTCTTGGATTATCTCTCCAAGGGAATATTTGAATCATAATGTTCATCAAAGAGAACGGCATTGATTATAAGCTTAGAAATATTGATGATGGAGCAGAATTCATGAAAGGTGGCATGATTGTATATAAACCTGGAGCTAGCTTTAAGTTAGTGATTTAATTTCTTACAGCATCAGTCAAACGGCTATATAGTGATTAAGATCTTACAGCACATTAAGATCTTACAGCATCAGTGATTTGACTATTAGTGATTAAGATCTTGTAATTACAGCATCAGTGATTTGACTGTTAGTGATTAAGATCATACATCATCAGTAATACCGTATTATATGAACTGATTAAGATCTTACAGCATAATAAGATCTTTCAGCACCAGTGATATGATATGAAGGGAGTAAGATCTTACAGCATCATGCAGTGATATAATTTGAAGTGTATACATGTCTTAATTACCTCAAGTACACTTTAATTTGTGATCAAGAACTGATCTTGTCAATTTATACTTCTCCCAGTGATATGTTATGAGGATACAGGAGAGCTTTTGTTGGCTGTGGTTGTATGTTGAAAGTCAAGATTTATAGTGTATAACCTCTACTCAAGACTTGTTATATAATTAGTAACCATATACATGCACATATATAGTTGTTAAATTTTAATACGTCAAGATTCGGTTTCTTCCTCTGCTGGAGACTTGTTTTGCCCTTCTTCCTTTGATTTCTCATCAGGGACTTGGGACCGGCTACCACAAAGTGAATGAGAAGAGCATTGTACCTCGTCATTGACAAAGGGACATAACTCTTAATTAATTGATGACATCTCCATCTGTGTGGATTATTTGATGTTGTGAGGAAGTGGCTGTTATTTTGAAATGTGAAATTCAAGTTGACCAATGTTATAATTCGTCAATGAGACTTAAATGATGCTAAAATAGATTTGGACTGGTGTAGTATCTGCCTATATATGACTGTCACTGATGATGGATGAAAATAAGGTCAGTACAGTACTTAAGTGCATATCAATATTACAATTTTTAATACCACATTTGTCCTATTTACCACACAGGGGTGCCAATAAATTATAACAATTATTATACTGGAACAAAATATAAGTTGTGAATGAAAAAAAAAACAACAACAAACCACAATCTATATTTTAACTATTTCTGTACTTGTGGCACATTAATTTGTCACGATAAGCATACATAAATATGCCTTCTTACATATTATTGCATTGTGATTCACTTGTGAGACTCACAAATTATGTAATATAGGCTACATAACTGCATGATATTATGATATAAATATAACACAGTTAAATCCATGCGATGGTAGCGTTTATTTAACATATTGACTCTTTTTTCTGAAGAGGGGGGGGGGGGGGGGGGGGGGTGCTTATGGGGGAAGAATGGGATATTATAAATGATCTCGTCACACAGTGGTTAAGTATATTGTTAAATCCATGAGATGGGGGTGTTTTGGTTGCATTCCCCATATTCAGGGGAAAAAGTCGCAACTTATACTCCAGAAAATACAGTATATAATTTTAACTCATTTACCCGTAGAGGGAAGGGGCGTAATTATAGGGGGAGGTGCGCTAAATTACAGGGAATTTGGTATTACAAATTGTTATACGATTTGTAGACATTTTTTATGAATCATTAAAGTAGATTTATATTGTTATTGATATCATGAAAAAGCAATTGAAATCACTCAATGGTATTAATTATTTGTGTCAAAGTTTAATTTGATGGCATTGAACCTATCAGTAATCTTTAATATCACTGTGACTTTAATTATAAACATACTCGAGCGGGGAGGGGGGGTAACATTCACAGGACTAGAATGTGGGGGTTTGGGGTGGGGAAGGAGGGCACTAGTACAGGGGGATCCTGGGGGGAGGGAGGTCATAGGATGATCTACACTATGGGAATTAATTTTTATTTTATCTCATATTTATACTGGTAATTAAAGTTATGGTGATAATTTAAGTATATGATTAACATTAAGCTACTAATTAACAATTTTGACTCTACAAAACTATCAAACTTGTTCAAAACAATCGTTGAACTAATGGTGTTGTTCAATTTACAGTTGGACTGGCGTCATGCTATTAGGTTAAGATTAACTTCAATATTGACTCTTAATGATTACTTGTAACCCTTACATAAAGACTATAAAAGGTCGTAAATAGGTCGTATTAAGGCGTTCTTCACATCATTTTTGACTAAAATATTCACACTGCCATTATAACATAATAAAAATTATCTCGATCATATTATTAATGGTTAAGATTTTTAATGTAATATTCAGAAATCCATGCAAGTATGGTACGTACTTTTCAGACATTAGTCTGTGTATCTGATAAAGCTAAATATACAATTCTGTAAAAGTCATTTTAAAATATATATTATATATACTAAATTTGACCTAAAAGGCGCCCACGACGTTAAAAAAAAAGTTGACATTATTGGAAACCCATACAGTTTTGGTCTTATGCCTTGGCATTAAAACAAGGCCTCAAAAGGGGTAGGGGCACTTATAGGGACATGCATGCTAATTGGATAGAATACAATATACTGTTTACTGCAGTTGGACTGAGTTGTACTTGGGTTTTATTTCAGAATTTACAATGTATAATATCACATGTACTTTAATACAAACATGTACTTGTTAACCGTGTTAATTGGTAAACAGCTACATGTGTATAAAATTTTGAAATAGATTCTGTACATTGAATATTTATAAGTTTGGATTAAATAGTTATTTGAAGGTCGCTGGCAAGTCCTGTTACAGTACACAATGTATCAGTCTTGTTAGCTTGGGAATTCATTTTACAAAACTTAAAACAACTAGAGCCACTGTGTTTCTGAAAATGTATCCGCAATATTCCAGGGGTTACTATTGCTGACGTTCTGTCAGAATGATAAATACCAGCAAAGTATTTCTACTGTGATTTATTCATCAATAAGTTAACTGATTCACCCCTCAAAATTCATAATGAGCTAATCCATTATTTGAAATGGAATAGAGTGTAAATGCTTCTTCAGGGGTGAAAAAAATCAGTCATATTTTAACTTTGTCACAGTAAAAAACATGCATATAATTTATTGGCCTCCCTTCTATTAAAGTTGTATTTCTACTAATGTTCATCATCACAAACTCTCATAAAACATACAATGTGTGAATATGGATGGTTATATATGATTGTTCAGATCCACGAAAGCACCAATATGATATTGACAATGTCAATTAGCGGTAAATGTCACATGAAATATCACACGTTTTGAAAGAACTGCCACAGTCAACGCCGTGTTTCAAACTTTTGGATAATATTGGAAAACCGAGTTGCATCAAGTGATCGGCATAGGCGATAGCCGTATAGATCAGAACCTCCCGAGCCGTATCACGTGGTCATTTATTATCGGCAATACCTGTACAGATGACGGAATAGATCGGACCAGTTCGGATACTTCCGAGCTATTTTAAACGTGTATACTTTAAAAATCAATATTTTTATTTAATTGCATGTCATAATTTTGTGAATACGAACTTTACAAAAGTCGGTAAATATTGAAAGTTTCAAACTTAGAGAAATATGGAGAACTCTTTAAATACTTTTTCTATGCAAAAATACAACAAGTCACAGACCATGCAACTTTAACCTGCTGATGTGAAAGACTCAGATTTTTATAATGCTGATGTTATAAGCATCCTACAGTTGTAAAACATTGTTTAATCCACGAGATGGGAGACATTTATATTATAACTTTGTCTCCTCCTGACCAGACGAGTGGGTGAGACTCTTATAGGGGAAATGGTGCTTATAGGGGGAGGGGCGCTTATGGGGGAGGGGTGCATATATGGAGGGGAGGGGCGCTCATAGGGGAGGGATGCTTA
>SAYR01052160.1:1674595-1686086 GCA_004382745.1 Argopecten irradians irradians | reverse complement strand
GACAGAAAAAAATCAATTCGATTTAAAAGTAATATCAACCAGCCTTCATTACCATCTAACATTCAAGGGAAATATATTGGTAAAAATTACAGTCAACTCGATTGATGTCACGATTTCCTTGCAGCTTGTCACGAATTTTATGGTCTGGTCCCGATTTTCTTCATTACTAATTAACCGCATGTATGAATTCGAAGTTTTATGAAAGTTCTCACGGATATTCTAACTTTTAATTCTAACGATAGAATGACAGTGTTGGATTAAATTGCATACTTCGCTTTTTTATGTTTGTTTTGCTTGTGCGTCAAATACAATGATTATAAGTGTTTAGCGGAACGCGAGACCCGCACATGCTACAACTATAATTATCAAACACCGAATAATTCGAAGTCTCTCAGATGTTTCGAAGTTTTGGGCTGACGGGTCCTTGAAGCTTGTTGGATACATCAAGATTTGACTAGGTACAGGATCTTGCTTTACAACTTATACAATACCCAGGAAACTGAGTAAACATATAGATGCTCATATCTCAAACAAATCAACTTATAATCATTTGGTTAAAGCCATTGAAGATCAATTTTAAGGCCTCTCTGTGTATGGTGTTGTACATGGTGAATAGTGTGAGACGCTTACATAAATGTATTGCTAAATTTTTGGGTTGTATAATCATGTATTCATTTTGCTTCTCGATAGTGGAACTGCTTGCCCTTTTAATAGTGCTATATCACATGAAAAGACACTAAGCCAACAACACGATCCACCTCACACATTTATGCTGACAACAAGGTGCACCCACACCAAGTCATCCCACTACTTTAATGCAAGCAGAGGAAAAATATTCACTTTATTCAGGTCATTAAAGCTCTAATATGATTAAGAAAATTTTGAAGAAAAAAAAATCAAAAAATCCTGCAGTATAGTTTAACTAAATTTAAGGCCTCATGATTCCAGTATGGAATTCTAAAAATCAAAGTGCAAGGCCACTCATAGATGCTGTGAATGAAGGACTCATAGCAAAGGAATAAAAGAATTGGTTTTTCATTAAATAAATTAGAATGATTACTAACATGCTTAAGTTGGTGACAATGGTTGAAATTCGGAGTTTAAACAAAATATATATAACGGTATACCGTATTTATTTTATTGATATTTAGGAATTTTTCAAGAAACAATAAGTGTGTGTATAAACTTTATAATTTTTCCTAAAATAACTAATTAATTTTATATAGTACAAAATTATTATTTCTGAAATAACATGATTCATACACCTAATGAAACTGTTTCAGAATCTGAGTATCATATGCATATTTATAATTCTTTATTAATTACTAAATTATCAATTTTCATAACAATGTCTCTTTCATTACAAGTATATAATTACTTCAGATTTCTTTAAATTCACAAGAACGCTAGCCGTTAACATCAAGAAAACTTCATGTAATGTATCAGTCTTAAACAAGTCTTTGAAGCCTATCAGTAATGGTTGGCGAGAATATTATCGTGCAGAACATTTTTATCGTGGAGTTTTGCATTGCCGACTTTTGACTTATATATAAACATAGCCATATAATTATTTGTCAAGTAAAAGTAGCATTAATTTTTGTGTAAGTATAACACTCCCAAATTCTTTTGAATTCATAATAAGCAAGCTAACATCAAGAATAACTCATGCAATACAACAGCACAGTTCAGAGTCTTCAAATGTAGCGTCCGTATCATTATATTTTGTAAGTTTATGTTTGATAAATTTGTACTTTTTCCCTTTCAATCATAACGCAGTTGTCCGATAAACAGGAACACCTACTCCCAGTGCAAAATATGCTACGTACTTCCCGTGGCAAATGTATTTGACAAATTGGGTTCTTTTCTGACTACCTTTTCCAAATTGAGCAACTAAATGTCTACCTTGTGATATACTTTAACCAGAAATGATGAACATTGCACGCCAATAGTGGTAGTTTCGTTTCACATAATTATGATACTTCTAGTGTTATTTTCTTTTGACATGAAGTGTTCTTTGGTGCTTAGGGGCGATGAAACAAACCATGGGCTAGCTGATTGTTTTAGATGAATATTTATTCTTCACTTCCGGTTTCACGATGGCTGAAAAATGGCCATTTTTCATGAAACAAGGTTTATCAGGCCAATTTTTTGTGAGCTAAGTAAAGTGGTGCTACGGTTAGGGGGATTACACACAGAGATGAGCTTTCTGGGTAGTATTGGCCACCTAATGGCAGGTTCAGGTCTCAAGGAGCTTCTGGAAGTTGTGTATGCAAGCAATTCTGTTATCCACATGCTAAGTGGCAAGGCATTATCCCGGGCAGTGCGAGGACACCTTCTCGTTGATGCTGCTTTAAATACAATGTTAGTAGCCAATACACACAATGTGCCAGTGCCATCTAAAGATACAGACGAGCAACCAGAAACAGACAAATCACAGACTGCTGAAAATGAGGAAACTTGTTCAACTATTGCAGAACCAGACCTAAGCGAGATACGGGCACTTTATGATGGTTTGATGTCTGGCAGTACAACAAAGAAAGAAGCTTGTTCCTCCTGGAGAGAGATGTGAATACAATGAAAACTGAGCAGAATTCAATGTCAAGCCGCACGGCTACCCTCTGGCTGCAGTATATAGAAATGGTGGACATTTTGCAACGTTTTTGAAAGCCGAGAGAACAGGAAACTGGGTGTTGCATCTCCAATCGGTTCACGACATGTTACCATACTTTGCTGCCTCTGGGCACAATCTATATGCAAAGTCTGCATATCTGTATTTTCAGATGATGCAAGCACTACCAGAAACACATTCGGAGCTCTATGACAAGTTCACACATGGATTTCATGTTGTTCGTCGAAGCGATCGTTATTGGGCTCGCTTGTCTACCGATCTTATCATAGAACAGGTCCTGATGAGGAGTGTAAAAACCAGTGGAGGGCTTACCAGAGGTAGAGGTATGACAGAAACCCAACGCCTCGTGTGGCTTATGTCAATGCCTGCTCGTGTGGATATGAATGATGCCATGCAAGAACTCACAGGTATAAAATATGGAACCAGCGAGCAGCACAAAGAAATGTCAAATGCTAGGCAGGTGAGGGATGTCAAGGATACTCTCGGACTCCTCGGTTACCTTCAAGATCGAAATCCCTTCAGTTCAGACCAGACGTTGCGTAGTGTTGCACATGGTGTTGTAGCAGAAGCTTCAGTTAATGTAGACAGATCACATAGTGTGGGTACTGAGATCTTGGAATCCATGGTTGGAAAGGATGTGCAGGACTATGTATTTAAAAAGTCAAAGCAGGCGATCACACTTGGAGCAAGATCTTCCATCAAGATAAGTGACAAATCTGTTCAGGTCGACCCGCAACTACTTTTTCAGGGATTGGTAACTGCTGGGGACCGCATTGGTGAACTCCCTTCGCTCTTCAGCAACAAACTGTGTAGCTATCCAGCAGCATTGTTCGAGTCCTCATCCCTTCCTCTGCAAGCGAATAAACCAGCACTGGCTGATGCAATATGGAAACTGGCAAAGCTCGATCAACAGGAACCACCGGATGATGTTCGGTATGTTTTAGATGGGGGTACATTATTGCACCGTATTCCATGGCCACGAGCGACAACCTACAGCAGTGTTTTTGCATTGTATGTTGACTATGTAAATCGAAAATACAGAAATGCTGTTGTTGTGTTTGATGGATATGAAGATGGTCCATCAACAAAGGATGCGACCCACCTCAGACGGACAGGAGCTAGTGTTGGTCCGAAGGTTAACTTCTCTAGTGACATGGTTATCACCTCAAGAAAGGAGGAGTTCCTCGCCAATCAGGACAATAAACAACGGTTCATTTATTTGCTTAGTGAAAAGCTGTAAGACGCTGGGTGCACTGTCTATCAGGCCAAAAGTGATGCGGATATACTAATTGTACAAACTGTCGTGGAGTCTGCTGGAACAAAAGACACCGTTCTTGTTGGTGATGATACCGACTTGTTGATCCTGCTCATTCACCATGTTGACCTTCAATCCTACATGGTGATTTTTGCACCTGAATGTAAAGCAAACCCTCGAAAAAACCGAGTTTGGAACATCCAGAAGACAAAGCGTGCTCTGGGAATGGTTGTATGCCACTTCATCTTGTTTGTGCACGCTGTATTAGGCTGTGATACAACCTCTCGCGTGTTTGGTCTTGGAAAAGGCCTTGCGTTGAAGAATGTAAAAGACAAACAGCTATTCCGGGAACAGGTTAGTGTTTTCAACCAAACAGATCAAGTTGAAAAGAGGAAGATAGAACTAGCGGGCGAGAAGGCTTTGGTGTGTTTGTATGGTGCCGATACGGATATCAGTTTGGATACACTTCGATGCAGGCGTTTCTGTGAGAAAATATCTTCAAGTACGACACACGTACAGCCACATGTCCTACCACCAACTTCTGCAGCAGCGAAATACCACAGTCTACGGGTATATTATCAAATTATGGAATGGAAAGAGCTTTTAGGGGAAACCATGACTCCTATTGAATGGGGATGGCGCATTGATGAGGGACAGTATCTTTCTAGACAAACAGATCAGCCACCAGCACCTCAGGAGCTCCTTGAAATCTTCTAATGTAACTGCAAAAACAATGCAGTACAAATAGATGCACATGCCGAAAGCACGGACTTCTGTGCTCAGACATTTGTGGGGAATGCAGGGGCACTAGTTGTGCAAATTCTACTCCAATTGATTTAAACCTTGATGAGTGAACATACAGTCAGTAGTTCTGATCAGTGGTACTGCATTTTTGATGTATATAATTCAACTAGAAGATGACGTGCATTTTTAGAACTGTCTATTTCATAATTAGCAATTTAGCTGTTAAAGGCAGCCATTTTGGTCGCCATATTTGATTTATGTAAATGAGTCTGGGGTCAGATGAAACATTTTTTTTACTTTATTAAGGTTTATTGGACAAGAAAAAATAAAAAAAGCCTTTCATATTGCCACAGAATCTTGCTTATAATTAAAAACCTTATGTGAATTGTTTGTGTTTTATTCATATTTGCGGCCATTTTGAAATATGCAAATTCGGCATATTTCCACCACTGTGATTTTTCTATACTTTTAATATGTTGATTTTCATGCCTCAGGTAAATGCATGGTTGCAAAAAAAATTCTGTTGCAATTTGTTTGAGGTCAAACCTTAGTTTTCCTGGACTATAATACATGTAATGAATTAATTAAATATAACTGGTGATTATGCAGGCCACATAATGGTTAAAATATTTTTGTAATTTTATTTTGCAGCTTTAATTTATTGTCTCATATATGTACTGATAATACAAATTTGATCAATTTATATTCAGTTTTTGTTTAGTCTTATACGTACTTCTGCAGGATAATTTTTGATGCTGTGAAACAGCATTCTTAGATACACTCGGCAAGCTTGTACACATCAAAACAATGAAACCACTTCGCGATGAAAATTAAAAGTTTTGTTCATTTCACGTAATACTTGATGGTTTGAAAAAATGAAACCCAAATATTCAAAACCACAGACATTGAATTTGTACACATACATGTATATACACCATCGATGGAGTGTTTTAAGTGTTAAATTTGGGACTTTGTGATTATATATGTATTACTCCGAGATCAGTAGTTTCCTGAAAATCATGAACAACGCCTTCTTCGCTGTCTTCCTCTGCGGCAGACTTTTGGTGGATTGTTAAGTTTATTTTAATTTTACGTAATTCTACTGATTGATCATTATAATCAAATGTTAGGAAGGTAACTGCAAAAGAAAGTTCTTATAACGCTTATAAATTTAAGTTTTTTGTGTTGGTTGTATTGACGAACTATATCTGATGATATTATTGCGCCGTAAAAGATAATAGCTTTGAGTATGTACTGTTTCCTCTCTTGTTCTGTCACTGGGAGTTGTGTCTTTTGTTTATTGACAACTGCGTTATATTGAAAGGGAAAAAGTACAAAATTTATCAACATAAACTTACAAAATATAATGATACGGTAGCCTAATGAAGACTTGCTAAAGTCTGTTGTATTGCATGAAGTTTTCTTGATGTTAGCGTTCTTATGAATTCAAAAAAAATTTGAGTGTTATACTTAACAAAATAATGTACCTTTTACTTGACAAAATATATGGCTATGTTTTATTATAAGTCAAAAGTCGGCAAAGCAAAACTCACGATAAAATGTTCTGCACGATAATATCTCGCCAACCAGTTACTGATAGGCTTCAAAGACTTGTTAAAGACCGATACATTACATGAAGTTTTCTTGATGTTAACGGCTAGCGTTCTTGTGAATTTAAAAGAAATCTGAGTAATATACGTAATGAAAGAGACATTGATGAAATTGATAATTTAGTAATTAATAAAGAATTATAAATATGCATATGATACTCAGATTCTGAACAGTTTCATTGGTGTTGAAATCATTATTTCAGAAATAATTTATGTAGATATAAAATTAATTAGTTATTTCAGGAAAATTATTAAAGTTATACAACTTATTGTTCTTGAAAAACTTTAAATATCATAAAATAAATACGGTATACCGTTTATATATTTTGTTAAACTCCGAAATTCAACATTGCACACTTACTGTAGTATACTAAATTCAATATTTAATGAAAAACCAATTTCTTTATTCCTTTGTATGAGTCCTTCATTCACAGCATCTATGAGTGGCCTTGGCACTTTGATTTTTTAGAATTCATCTGAATCATGAGGCTTTAAATTTAGTTAAACTTCTGCAGGATTTTTGATTTTTTTTTCTTCAAAATTCTTCTTAATCATATTAGAGCTTTAATGACCGAATCAAATGAATATTTTTCCTCTGCTTGCATTAAAGTAATGGGATGACTTGGGTTCACCTGTTGTCAAATAATGTGATCGGGTGGGGTGTGTTGCTTGGTGTCTTTGGCGGCATGCTTTTGTGATATAGCACTATTAAAAGGGCAAGAGTTCCACTATACAAGAAGACACAACAAAATTACAATACATTTTGTATACCATAGTCTCCTAACACACCTCGTACTTCACACATGTAAGACACCACACACAAGAGAGGCCTTAAAATTGATCCTAGGCTGTTAACAAATGATTATAAATGAAGTGTAGATATGGCTCTTATAGTTTACATCAGTTTCTGTATTGTAAGTTGTAAACAATTACTGTACAGTCAAACCTTGATGTATCAAAGTTCAAGGGACCGTCAGCAAAACTTCGAAACATTGAGACTTCGAATTATTCGTGGTTGAAATTAGTTGTGTACATGTCGTCTCCGTTCCGTAAACTTTATAATCATTGTATTTACCACAAGCAAAACAAAATAAAAACGAAGTATGCAATTAATCACATGTATTGCTATCGTTAGCAATGAAAAAAGTTCGATACATCGAGAACTTCATAAAACTTCGATTCATACATGGGTTAATTAGTAATGAAGAAAATCGGGACCAGACAATAAATTCGATACAGCAAGAAATTCGAATCATCGAGGTTCGACTGTATTTTTACAATATTTTCCCTTGATGTTTATGGTAATGAAGCTGTGATTTCTTTAAATGAATTGTTTTTTCTGTCAACAGGAACAAATGGCGGCAGGCAGGAGTGATGTGTGTGATGGTATTGATTTGAAATGGATGTACGACTCGGATGATTCTGATGACAACGAATGGTAAGGATCATTTTCCTCTGATGCATTTATTCTATGAGTGTGATTAATTATGCTTTTCTGAGGATTGATCTTACAACACATTCCACCAATTAATTCAGAAAAGTGCAGCAAAAATTTATACATTGGTTGTAATTCCGAATTTGCATATTACAGATTTATCTACACATGCGGATAGGTATTGATTGTGACGTCATGTGTTTGCAAGCGTAACATCATACGTCTCAGAGAAAACGATGTGAACTCCGCTCACAAAATAATGACATAACAATCGATACCTACCCGCAAGGGAGCTAACTCTGTAATATGCAAAGACAGAATAGATATATATAAAAAAGATGATTATAACAAATCTCAAAGGACCAACGAAATCAATTCTTTATAAGCATAGTTTGTTATACAAATTTGGGATACATATTTTATAGGAACCTTGGGAGAATGAAAATTACATGTAAAAATGAATTCATTCTAAGCATGTTGGATGTAAACACGTTTAACTGTATGTACCGTATTCAACCCAATAAGCGCCCACTGCAGTTATAAAATACATAATGAAGGACCACTTATATAAGGAGCATATTTGGACTAACATTTCACAAAATTAATGCACAGAATAAGCCATTCATTAATTTACAAAAGAAAGCAAATAAAAAAACTATTCATAGATTCAGTCTGTATTCAAGTCAAAATTAAAATGAGACCAACCAAATAGGGTAATTATCTAAATATTGAATTTAGTACCTGGTATTTCATTAATCCAAAGAATTCTCAGATACTGTAATAAAAAAGAATAAAAGGATGATGTAAATTAATCTTAAAATAATTGATAATCATGGCCTGCTCCTTCAAAAATATTGGTGCAATGTGTATAATGATTTCAAGTTTCAAAATCAGTTGACCTTCAAAGAATCTCATCTACTTTTCTTCTTTAATTTGATAACAGAAACTTTCTGTCTATTGTGCTGCTTCTATCTGTAAAGCATGAGACTCACTTTCAGGAACCTAAAACGAAGAAACCGTCGAGTTCTCCGAACAGGCTCGATTGCTGTTGATTCTCCTGTTCATGGGTAAACATTAGCGTTTCTACCATTCTGTGTGATCTATAGTTTTAACTCTCGATTCTTGTACTAATTGACTAATTAGTGTGTCTCAAAATCTTTTTATCTATACTTGTGTTGAAAATTTATATATTGATATCCAAGTGTAAATTAATTCCACCCCCAAAAATATTACTTTTGGGTCATGAAATTCCAACATTGTTGCATGTGATTTGTAAAGGTCATTAGTATGATTTTAATCCCAGTAAGATAATACAGATTTATAGGCAATGCAAGAATATTGATTATTATATAACAAGTTTAATTCTTCAACATAATTATGCTAGTCAGCAGGGTCACCTGCAGATCACATGGATTTTCTCTGGTGGACACTCTAGATTTCTCCCTCTTTTAAATAAGACCCCTCATGCTCTTGCATCCAACTCATTTAACTCAAGCTAGTATGAGTTATGACAGAAAATTAATTTCTTACTTGAATAAAACATTTTCTGATGCAAATCAGATATGAAATAGTCAATTTTTTTGGAAACCACAGATTGGAATGTACTTGTATTAACTTGTTTTGATTTTACGTAACAGTTTGATTGAAGTATACTAACAACTGTAAATATCCATATGATATATCCCAGATAATACATGTATATAAATTATGCATCCTATATTTTAAATTATGGCAATCCCATCAGCTAGGTCACAGTTGTGAAACATTCTTTAATCCATGCGATAGGGGCTTTTTCATAACTTGACATCCTTCTCAAGGAGATATTCCGAATTTGCATATTCTAGAGTTATCTGCACTTGCGGGTAGGTTTTGATTGTGACGTCATGCGTTTAGGAGCGTAACATCATACGTTTCGGAGAAAACGACGTGAATTGTGCTCACAAAATAAAAACGTAACAATCAAAACCTACCCGCATGGGAGCTAACTCTGTAATATGCAAAGACGGAATAGGGGGAGGGGATGTGCTGATTACTGCAAATACACGGAATGTGTATATATCCTTAATGGTTGTGGTATGTTGCAAAGCTCTCCACATTAGGCAAATTTTGACTAAATTTGCTTTTTCACGCCTAATGAACTCCTCCTGGCTGCTTTGCAGTCCTTGGAGTTAAAAACAATTTATTTATATATATCACAAGAAAAGTTCTGTTATCTAGAAAGGTTGCTCTTTTATCTATAATATTTCTTTATTTTTTTCTGTATTCTTCAGTAGATAATTATATTACTTTACATTAGTGATAGTAACATACACATATTTCTTTGCACAACTTTTAATTCATAACTTTTGCTGTGTCTTTAAAAAGTTGAATCTTCAAGTGATGTCAACAGGGAAATAAAATAATTAAAAAATAAGATAACAATTATAAATAAAAAAGTTTCTCTTGATGATAATTCCTGAAAAGAAGTTGTTTTAAAAGTAATAAATCAGACTTGTAGTACTAGATTACATAGAAAAATCAAAATACGGCCATGAACATGTTTTATTTCAGTAATAAATTACAGGTAATTTCTTCAGTTGAAAAGTGAAAATTTTGCAGATTTTTCCAGTAATTCTTTATTTCATTCTTTTTTTTTTATTTTCTCTTCATATCTCATTATGTTAATAGTAGTTTTGTTAATTTTTTTTCAGATGAATTTTCATTTTTGAATTTGCAGGTAGATTTATATCATCTGATTCTATTTACAAACTAAAAAAAAAATTTTAGACTGTATTTCAGTACTTTTAGTACTTTGATATTTCTCTTTCATCTTTGCAGGTATCTTTATATTTTCCTGTCTTCAGTATTTTCATTAATGTAGATAAAACATTTTACAGATACAAATGCTACGTTATATAAATGTTTCCTTTTTGACCCATTGAGCTCTGATTGCTCATGGTGCATAATTTTTTTTAAAGTGAATATTCGGGCAAGGAAAACCAGTCTAAATGCGTTCATAGGCCTTCCAAAAGTTCTCACATATTAATACGACGGTCAAGTTCTGCTTACGTTTTCCAGTTCTGACCATTGAAATAAAGAAAAGTTGAAAGCATCGAAAGCGAGGCTGTGTGGAAATGTTACCACGGACATAGTCAGCCGGGAGGACGTTTTAGTATTCATATACTTTAAACTAATTCCTTTGTTCGCAGACAGATTTTCACGAGGGATTTTATTTTTCTATTTCATAAGAAATTATACTGGATACATTCACACCATTTTTACCGACTTTAGCCATCCTTACCAGACTGTTCACTTTAATATTAAGGGGGCATTGAATAGAACTAAATTTGGATTTATCCAGGTAGTCTCTAAAAATTATTGCACAAATTAAGCCATCAGTTTATCCACTTTTTTGAAAAAATCCTAAACATCAGATAAGTATCATCTTTTCAAGTTTGCAAACAAATTTTTTTTTCATACCCCGATAAAATTAAAAAATAGTGACATCAATACTTATAATTAATTTCATACTATATTTGATAACATGAAGTATGTTTAAATGTACCATTTTAGTGATTTTTCAAGGGATTCTTTTTTCCGGATCAATACGCAACGTCAATGTATCTATTGTGACGTCACAATAACATCGGGGTTTCGCACCATTCTCGGATTTTTTTTTTTCATAGTGGTATGCAAAAAAAAAATTGGCCAATCGGAAAGCCGGATTTGGTATGAAAACAAAGAAAAATTAATTATTGGGCCTTATATATAATACCTTATTGATTTTCCTGTAAAATTCATTTAAATTATGCAAATTTATTGTTCATGTAAATGAAGAA
>SAYR01052160.1:1663765-1674585 GCA_004382745.1 Argopecten irradians irradians | reverse complement strand
TTCTCTTAACAGCATTCAAATTATGTCTTTCAAATTACAATAAGCTTCTGAATCAATCTACTGATATTGACAAACCAGACATGCACCAACAGATCCTTTTTCAAAATAATTTTTTCAAATAGCAATGTTATTTATATTTACAGCATTCCATTGCAATAGCTTCATTCAGCCTTCATCTAATGACATTTTTAATAAACCATACATGTCATGAACATATATTATATCATTTTTTTATTGCAAATGCTGTGTTCATCATAAACAGCATTCCATGTGTATAAATACTAAGGCCATAAAAATTATGTCTGTTAGGTTATATTTGTATAAAAATATAGGAATCGGCAGTAGGGAGGAATTTTTTTTTTTTTTTTATTTTAGTGTCTTTCACTCTAAAATAAATGGCCAGTACCGGAGTCTGAGATCGAAATTCCCGACTTTTAAATTTTTTTGTTAGAGAAAGAAGGAAAAAAAGAGTAGGTTAGGGTTAAAAATTAGGTGCAAGCGTTTAAATTATCGCATCGGGATACAACAAATATTATTTTCTTTGCCTAATATTATTGTCTGTTTCTATTATTACAAAATAAGTGACCTATTGTACAAATACTATAAATAATTCACTATAAATTATATATATCTCTCATTACGTATAAAGTAAATATAAATTATCCTACGAGTATTCTATAGATTTACTTTAAAAATATACGGAATTACGGAATTATATTCTATTTAGTCATTATCTTAATATGCGTTTCACGTCGCGTGGTATTAGAAGCATCATTTATTATTAAATACATAGCATATTAATAATATTCTTTTTTTGATCCTTACCTTGTGTTGTATTATTATCACGATGTTATTAAAACATTCTGATTATACATGTATATAATTTTAATTTTATAGTCTCTGCTAGGAGAGGTCTAATAAAGGCCTAGCCTGTTCGCCCAATCCTATTGATTTATTCAACATAAAATTCGTTGAAAAAGGAAAAATAATTATTCTTTGAATTTTCATACCAAATCTGGCTTTCTGATTTGGCAATATTTTTTTTTGCATACCACTATGAAAAAAAAATTCCGAGAATCGCGCGAAACCCCGACGTTTTCTGACGTCACAATAGAGACATTGACGTTTAACTGGCCATTTGATTCGGAGAAAAAAAATCCCTTGAAGAAACCACAAATAATGTTACATTTTAAACATTACTTCATTTATCAAATAGATGTTAAAATTAATTAAATAGGATTGATGTCACCTATTTTTAATTTTTATCTGCGGGTATGAAAAAAAAATTGTTTGCAAACTTTTGTGAGAATCCGCTACGCGGATTCACACAGTTTGCAAACAATTTTTTTTCATTACCCCGAAGAAATTAAAAAAATAGTAACAAACAATCCTAAATAACCAAATTAAAGTACAGTACTGTAAAACGTTCTCATTTACATGAACAATAAAATTTGCATAATTTAAATGAATTTTACAGGAAAATCTAATAAGGTATTATCATATAAGCCCCAATAATTAATTTTTTCTTTGTTTTCATACCAAATCCGGCTTTCCGATGGCCAATTTTTTGTTTCCATACCACTATGAAAAAAAAAAAAATCCAGGAACATTGCGAAACCCCGATGTTATTGATGACGTCACAATAGATACCTTGACGAAGCGGTAATGCGCCAGACATATAAAGTAAATACCCTTGAAAAAATCACATAAAATGGACATTTTAAACTACTCGATTATTCAAAATGCTCTATAATTATTATGAATATTTATATATTATAAATGTATTTGATTCAACAAATTCGTTAAATTCTTATCGGGTATAAAAAAAAATATGTTTGCAAAACGTTTTGATTTTACGTAACAGTTTGATTGAAGTATACTAACAACTGTAAATATCCATATGATATATCCCAGATAATACATGTATATAAATTATGCATCCTATATTTTAAATTATGGCAATCCCATCAGCTAGGTCACAGTTGTGAAACATTCTTTAATCCATGCGATAGGGGCTTTTTCATAACTTGACATCCTTCTCAAGGAGATATTCCGAATTTGCATATTCTAGAGTTATCTGCACTTGCGGGTAGGTTTTGATTGTGACGTCATGCGTTTAGGAGCGTAACATCATACGTTTCGGAGAAAACGACGTGAATTGTGCTCACAAAATAATAACGTAACAATCAAAACCTACCCGCAAGGTAGCTAACTCTGTAATATGCAAAGACGGAATAGGGGGAGGGGATGTGCTGATTACTGCAAACACACTGAATGTGTTTATATCCTTGATGGTTGTTGCAAAGCTCTCCACATTAGGCAAATTTTGACTAAATTTGCTTTTTCATGCCTAATGAACTCCTCCTGGCTGCTTTGCGGTCCATGGAGTTAAAAACAATTTATTTATATATATCACAAGAAAAGTTCTGTTATCGAGAAAGGTTGCTCTTTTATCTATAATATTTCTTTATTTTTTTTCTGTATTCTTCAGTAGATAATTATATTACTTTTCATTAGTAATAGTAACATACACATATTTCTTTGCACAACTTTTAATTCATAACTTTTGCTGTGTCTTTAAAAAGTTGAATCTTCAAGTGATGTCAACAGGGAAATAAAATAATTAAAAAAATAAGATAACAATTATAAATAAAAAAGTTTCTCTTGATGATAATTCCTGAAAAAAGTTGTTTTAAAAGTAATGAATCAGACTTGTAGTACTGAATTACATAGAAAAATCCAAATACGGTCATGAACATGTTTTATTTTAGCAATAAATTATAGATATTTTCTTCAGTTGGAAAGTGAAAATTAATGCAGAATTTTCCTGTAATTCTTTATTTCATTCTTTTTTTTATTTTCTAGTCATATCCCATTATGTTAATAGTAGTTTTGTAATTTGTTTACAGATAAATTTTCATTTTTGAATTGCAGGTAGTTATGTCTCATCTTATTCTATTTACAAACTCAAAAAGAAAGTTTAGACTGTATTTCAGTACTTTCAGTACTTTGATATTTCTCTCTCATCTTTGCAGGTAGCTTTATATTTTCCTGTCTTTAGTCTAGTTAAAACATTTTACAAATACAAATGCTACGTTATATAAATGTTTCCTTTTTGACCCAATGAGCTCATTGCTCATGGTGCATATTTTTTTTTTTTATATATTAAGGGGACACTTAATAGAACTAAATTTGGATTTATCCATGTAGTCTCTAAAAATTATTGCACAAATTAAGCCATCAGTTTATCCCCTTTTTTGAAAAATCGTAAACATCAGAAAAGTATCATCTGTATAATAACTCATGTTTCATAATTTTCATTTTCAAAAAAAAAAAATCTTTAATGGGCCATATATGTAATACCTTATTGATTTTCCTGTAAAATTCATTTAAATTATGCAAATTTATTGTTCATGTAAATGAAGAACTTTTACAGTACTGTACTTTAATTTGGTTATTTCATTTTCAACCAATTTTATTGAATAAATCAATAGGATTGGGCAACAGGCTAGGCCTTTATTAGCCCTCTCCTAGCCAGAGATAATACAAATTAGATTATATACATGTATACAGAATGTAAATTTAATAACATATTAATCAAACAAACAAGGTAAGGATAAAAAAAGAATATTATTAATATGCTATGTATTATAAATGATGCTTCTATAGATATATAAATCTAAGAATAAATTTCGTATTGATATTTTTCTTTAAATAATTGTATAAGGGAGATAATTCATTACTTTACTTATGTCATTTTTATGTAAATTACAATAATATTAGACCAAAGAAAATATATGTCTGTTTAGGGTTACCCGAATGCTTTTACCCCCAACCCTATTTTTTTCCTTCTTTTCTACAAAAAAAAATTTAAAAGTCGGGATTTCGATCTCAGACTCCGGTCTGGCCATTATTTTAGAGTGAAAGACACTAAAAAAAAAAAAAAAAAATCCTCCCTAATTTTTTAACCAATATAACCCTAAACAGACATATTTTTATGGCCTTAGTATTTATACACATGGAATGCTGTTTATGATAACACAGCCATTTGCAATAAAAAAAAATATATATATATATGTTCATGCATGTAGGTTTATCAAAATGTCATTAGATGAAGCTGAATGAAGCTATTGCAATGGAATGCTGTAAATATAAATAACATTGCTATTTGAAAAATTATTTTGAAAAAAGGATCTGTTGGTGCATGTCTGTTTGTCAAATATCAGTAGATGATTCAGAAGCTTATTGTAATTTGAAAGACATAATTTGAATGCTGTAAATATAATTACATTGCCTTTTGAAAAATTAAAGAAATATATGTTCATGCATGAATAATGTTTATCAAATGTCAATAGATGAAGTTTAATGCATTAAGCCATACTTTGTACAAATTCAAATTGAACTGGGCCATTTAAACATTTAAAAAAATAATTATTACCATGCTATTCCATGCATCGTTAGGGGACATCAGTAGGTAAAATGTTTGCTAAACCATAAATAATTTTTTTTTCTGTTCAATATATTCAATTTTTAAATAAGTGTTTGTTTTCCAACTTTAAATCTTTAATAAAAGATAATAAATAAAAAGTTTAATACCTAATATTACAAAAAATAAGAGAAAAAATTCAATAACATAAATTGCACGAAAAATCTTCAATTAAGATGTTTCAAGCGTGTAATTAATTTGGTGTCTTGTCGTTAGTAGCATCATGATGTTAATTTAAAATTCTATTTTTGGAATTATATAAGTGGATTTAGAGAGTTTGTTCATTCGTGTGTGCGTGGCTTGAGGTGAAGGTTAAGTTAGATAGAGACTGTTATTTAGAATACCGACACTGACGGTTGGATTCTACGGAGCTTGTTTTGACTTGTACAGTATAGAATATGAGGATGTTGGATAAACTGAAGGCTGGCGTTAGATTCTAGTGGGTATTTTTGGTGAATATAAGTATGAATAATTTGGATTAATTTAGTCTGTGTGTGTTGATAGATATATTGTTTTTGGCCCTGAGTCATGAACATTCTTTAACATAAAATCCTCCATAGGAAAGCATATATATTAAGTAACAGATTTTAAGAAAGGCTTCTTATTAACATAAAATAAATTTTAACAGTTTGATAATGGCTGACAGTTTGTATTTTCCCTGTATATTATACCCTTTGGATAAGGTTTGTGAGTTGCCACAGTAATGTTTTATATACTGTCATTATTGTCAAAACCTTATCTTTAATAAACATTCCTTGTTTGATGTTGTGTTTTAATTTTTGTGAAATCTATAATTAATGTATTTTAGCTCACCTGGCCCAAAGGGCCGGTGAGCTTATGTCATGGCGCGGCGTCCGTCGTCCGTCTGTCCGTCAACATTTCCTTTAAAACGCTACTAGTCATAGAGTTCTGCATGGATTGTAACCAAATTTGGCCACAAACATCCTTGGGGGAAGGGGAACAGAACTTGGGGGAAGGGGAACAGAACTTAAATTAATTTTGGCTCTGGTCCCCCACGGGCAGGAGGGACGGGGCCCAATAGGGGAAATAGAGGTAAATCCTTTAAATCGCTACTAGTCATAGAGTTCTGAATGGAATGTAACCAAATTTGGCCACAAACATCCTTGGGGGAAGGGGAACAGAACTTGTATAAATTTTGGCTTTGACCCCCCCAGGGGGCAGGAGGGGTGGGGCCCAATAGGGAATTTAGAGGTTAATATTAAAATTCCTTCAGAAAAGAAACAGTGAACCTGTATTCAGAACATTACTTGGCATTACAAACCAGGTGAGCGATACAGGCCCTCTGGGCCTCTTGTTTTATTTAAAGTTTTTATTGAGTTTCAGTATGATAGCATTTATACCTTAATTTCACACAATTGTGTATTGTTGTTTTGAAGTGATTCATGGATTTCTTACCTTCTTATTCAGGTCATCAGCTTTTTCAGCAAGAATTTGTACCTTGTGCTTGTAATTTGATGAAAAAAATGCATTAAAAGTTTCTGTATTTCATGATTTTCAGCTCTGCTCCAGTCAAGGATCTCAGTCATGAAGCGTCTTTCCGAGGACGGTTACGAAAGCTCATCGTTCGGAATTCCAAGGCCAGTGAGTATCCAAATATCCAAATATAAATCTGAGAAAAACTTGATATTCCTCCGACACCCTGACATCTCCCAAAAATACTTTATCTATATTCCCTAGTGTAACCTATGTTTCACGTACAGATATGATAAAAAAATATATATTGTTATCAAACCTGTCTATAACAACCGCTAATGGGAAAACAGAAAAATGGTCAATATAGACATACAGGTTGCCTTTAAAGACAGATTGAGGCTATTAATTTGTGCTAGGCACCCATCAAATAAATATAACAGAAATATCTATCTATAATATATTCATTATATAATTGTATACTGTCTATATTTATATTTATATACATGTATGCCCTTTTGTTTTGTAATTTGAAAACCCACCAATATAAGTTAACAATGTCACACATATTATCAAAATATATTTATTAATAATTTCTTGATTAATAATCAAATTTTGAAATAAATTGGTTTAGTTTTATTAGTTTATATTAATAAAGTCATATTAACAGCAAGGACCATTTAAGGATGTGCCAGGTTTGTTGATGGAGGAAAGCCAGAGTACCTAGAAAAAAAAACCACTGACCAGTGGTTAGTACCTGGGATCGAACCTGCAGAGGTAGAGGGCTTGTGGTAATATGTTAAGACAATCCTTGACCACTGAGACAGCCCATTGGTTATACTCACCATTTACTCAATTTGTTATATTATTTTGTATTTTAAATTTTGTTCCTATTTTCCTTACAGGGTTGATTGGAACTTTATTTGACATCACCACCAAGAGTGTCATGTGTATCTTATATATCCTCCGGGTCTACATGGACGACCACACAACATATCATTGGTATAATTAATATTCTTAATTAGTTACCCATTCACCCCTGAAGACACATTTAGACTCTTCTAAATCAGAGACTGGTCCAGTTCATTATGAAATGACAGGGGTGAATGTGTTATCATTCACCCCTGAAGACACATTTATACTCTGCTAAATCTAAGACTTGACCAGTCCATTATGAAATGACAGGGGTGAATTTGTTATCATTTACCCCTGAAGATACATTTAGACTCTGCTAAATCAAAGACTGGACCAGTCCATTATGAAATGACAGGGGTGAATGGGTTATCATTTACCCCTGAAGACACATTTAGACTCTGCTAAATCAAAGACTGCACCAGTCCATTATGGAATTTGAGGGGTGAATGTGTTATCATTTACCCCTGAAGACACATTTAGACTCTGCTAAATCAAAGACTTGACCAGTCCATTATGAAATGACAGGGGTGAATGTGTTATCATTAACCCCTGAAGACACATTTAGACTCTGCTAAATCAAAGACTAGACCAGTCCATTATGAAATGACAGGGGTGAATGTGTTATCATTCACCCCTGAAGACACATTTAGACTCTTCTATATCAAAGACTAGACCAGTCCATTATGAAATGACAGGGGTGAATGTGTTATCATTCACCCTGAAGACACATTTAGACTCTGCTAAATCAAAGACTAGACCAGTCCATTATGAAATGACAGGGGTGAATGTGTTATCATTCACCCCTGAAGACACATTTAGACTCTTCTATATCAAAGACTTGACCAGTCCATTATGAAATTTCAGGGGTGAATGAGTTAAAGATTAGTGAAGTCTGATAATCGGTAAGATACATAAAAAGAGGGGTTTCGAGATACCAAAACGATGTGGGTAAAGTATGATTTACCATCAATTATTCCCACCTTCAGGTGATTGTGACGTCACAAAACCATGCTAAGTATGCACGGAGTCACAAGCACCGGAAGACGGGACTAATCAACAGAAAATCGTAAATTTGTTTTGGTATCTTGAAATCGCATATTCCTCAAATAATTTTTTCAAAAGTAGACACTGTTAACAGGAGTTGAGATGTGAAGAAAGTTAGGAAAATAGGCAGTTTGGTCCTTAGAAATAAAAAATATCAGACTTCATTCAGAGGACCTTATTTATGACTCAAATAATTTCAGTAAATATAAATCAAAGGAATGTTTTGTGTTGACAGTGGAGGAGAGGCCTGTGCGAACAATACTCTGCCCGAAGTTAATCCGACAAATGATGATGACGGAATGGTCCACTCCTCAGCCGCGATAAACTGGTATTGTATCGTAATTGTTCATTATAATCTGTAATTTGCTGGAAAATGAATTTACGTGGCATTGTGTAATTAAAGTCAATGTAATGGAAATAATTCATGAACCACGTGATACCCGATAACGTTTGTGCAGGACTATTGTTTCTATACATGGGATGGAATGACTTCATAAGATGATATCCCACGCTAACGTCATTTCAGCGGGAAGAAACATAACAAACGTTATCGGGTATCACATGGTACGTGAAATATTCCCATTAGCTGTCCCATTACTGTTAACCAACTTTCTTTCATTGCTACTAAATTTTGCGATCTTCATTTCAAAACAAGTTCACGAAGACAAACGTTCCTTGAATAACTATCAATATAGATAATGAAGATGTTAATTTGCAGGGAAAAACTTTTATGAATCATGAATTGGATCACAAGATTCGCAAAAGTTAAAATCACACGTGAAAGAAAGTTAATAGCAGTTCTGCATGTCCTTTACTTATTTTGTGGATTTGAATTCTTTATGTAGTCTATGAATCATTATTTATACTTTTCTTGCTTTGAATTCATTCTTATACAAGTTTATTGCAACCATGAAAATAGTAACATGTTGAGAAATGTTTGTTAAAATATTAACATTTAGTAACTCCATAGACCATTAGCTAATGATATCCTGACCCAGTCAGCATTGAAGTTGTAGTGTTTGCATGGAACAGTTCTCTTTTCAATTATTAAATATTTATTGATATTATTTGAAAAGTGATTTATAAATGAAGCGATGCAGGCCTCTTTTGCCTCTTTATTTATTTGATATTGTGACTTTTGACAGAATGATTTGATAAGTGTTTTATGAGTGGAACAATATAGGTTATTTGGACCTCATTAATATTAAATTTTGTTTATGTTGTTTTATATTGACAGCCATGTTTAAGTGTATGGGGTGATGCAGGCCTTCTGTGCCTCTTTATAATTTTTCTATGTTAATTTAGATATTGACAGCCATGTTTAAGCATTTGTTTGGGGTTATGCAGGCCTTTTGTGCCTTTTTATTTATTTTTATGTTTATTTGAATATTGACAGCCATGTTTGAGCATGTGTGGTGATGCAGGCCTTTTTGGCCTCTTTATTATTTTTTTGATGTTGTTTTAATATTGACAGCTATGTTTAAGCATTTGTGTAGAGTAATGCAGGCCTCTTGGGCCTCTTTCATGACCTTTTGTTGTAACCCTTACGTTAACAGGCATGTGTTACTGTGGGTGTATCGTCCGTTACCTCTGTGGATCGTACAAGTCGTACTATCTGCGGCCAGCTTCACCAAGGCTTTGTTATATATTGCTATTGCAAAGGTGAGACTTTACACTGTCTTAATATTCTGTTTTCGCATATTACAGAGTTATCTGCCCTTGTGGGTAGGTATTGCTTGTGACGTCATGTGTTTGCTAGGGTATCATGATACTTTTTGGAGAAAATGATGTGAGTTGCGCTCACAAAATAATGACGTAACAATCGATACCTTCCCACAAGGGAGCTAACTCTGTAATATGCAAAGACGGAATACTGTAAATTTTTAAATTTTCAGAGCAATTTTATTTTACATGTTTTAGGCTTGGTTTCTTTTTGAAATCATATTGTGTTGCTGTAAAAGAACTTTCCTTCGCAACTTTTATATTTGCGATTTCCTTTAAATTTGAAAACAAGTTCACAAAGATTTAATTTTGCGGATTTAAGAAACTGAATGGAAATATCTATCAATGTAAACAAGATTTATTTATATTCGCAAAGATGAACAATTGTGAATTTACTCTGATCGTGAAAATGAATTTTATGCATAAGAAAGTTTTATCGTATTTTGAATTCCTGTTTTACATGTAATCACAAATGTAATCTGATGAAGCTGCAGTTATTGAAACTTTTTTGCTGCAATAAATTTTTGAGTTTATCAAAATACCTAAAATTGTACTCGGAAATTACTGGTTAACAGTAACTGTTCTAACATTTTACTGAATTGTTAAGATAAATTATATATAGTTTTGGTATGATTGTGATAGGTTTGTAGTACCTGAGTATTTAGTATAGATATTTTATTTATTGTTTTATTTGATTTTAATCTTCTTTTTATACTTTAATCTCATTTTTAATTTGCTTGAGCATGGATGGTGTCGTGATCATTCTTAAAAATTACTAAAATTACAATTTTATAAAATGATAACAATTGTATTTAATTTACAATCTGATTAAAATACAGATCCTTGTTATCACTATGTTGGATAAGAGGATCTGGGAACATCCCATTAGGGGTCATGTCAAGATGACCTTTTGAAATGGCCAATCAAATTGATGCTGCCAGTATCTTGACTGGGGACGAAATAGTTTGAAAAAGCTGTCAAAATTATTTTCGTGTATGTAGTCATCTCGCCCGAAGTGCACAACAAAGCTAATTGTATATGTATACTGGGGCGAAAAGACATTTTTCAATTGATGTTGTAAGGTATGAAACTGCATTTGCTCTGAAGTACCGGTACACGTGGTATAAAGGTCATCTTGACGTGACCCCTTATGGGATATTGTCAGATCCTCTATTTAACGGAGTGGTTATAAGGATCTGTGTTTTAATCAGATTGTTTAATT
>SAYR01052160.1:1639187-1663664 GCA_004382745.1 Argopecten irradians irradians | reverse complement strand
ATTTGCGATTTCCTTTAAATTTGAAAACAAGTTCACAAAGATTTAATTTTGTGGATTTAAGAAACTGAATGGAAATATCTATCAATATAAACAAGATTCATTTATATTCGCAAAGATGACAATTGTGAATTTACTCTGATCGTGAAAATGAATTGTATGCATAAAAAAGTTTTATTGTACTTTGAATTCTTGTTTTACATGTTATCACAAATGTAATCTGATGAAGCTGCAGTTATTGAAACTTTTTGCTGCAATAAATTTGAGAAATTACTGGTTAACAGTAACTAGCTGTTCTAACATTTTACTGAATTGTTATGATAAATTATATATTGTTTTAGTATGATTTTGATATATTTTTAGTACCCAAGTATTTAGTATAGATATTTTATTTATTGTTTTCTTTGATTTTAATCTTCTTTTTATACTTTAATTCCATTTTCTAATTTGCTTGAGCATGGATGGTGTCGTGATCATTCTTAAAAATTACTAAAATTACAATTTTATAAAATGATAACAAATGTATTTAATTTACAATCTGATTAAAATACAGATCCTTATTATCACTATGTTGGATAAGAGGATCTGAGAACATCCCATTAGTGGTCACGTCAAGATGGCCTTTTGAAATGGCCAATCAAATTGACACTGCCAGAATCTTGACTGGGGACGAAATAGTTTGAAAAAGTTGTCAAAATTATTTTCGTGTATGTAGTCATCTCGCCCGAAGTGCACAACAAAGCTAATTGTATATGTATACTGGGGCGAAAAGACATTTTCAATTGATGTTGTAAGGTGTAGAAACTGCATTTGCTCTGAAGTACCAGTACACGTGGTATAAAGGTCATCTGGACGTGACCCCTTATGGGATATTGTCAGATCCTCTATTGAACGGAGTGGTTATAAGGATCTGTATTTTAATCAGATTGTTTAATTTAGGGTAAACTACAATTGCTGTGATCATATGATTATAGTAACACAAAGTTAGCTACATGAAGGTGTGATTATTCCACTGGCAACAAAGTGAGGGCTATAGATATTCCGTCTTTGTATATTGAAGAGTTATCTTCCCTTATACATGTAAATGTAGGTATACTATTGATCATGTGTTTTTGAGCATAACATCATACTTTAAAAAAAAATGACGTAAATTCTGCTCACAAAATAGCCATGGTAATGATGGCACAATGGACCTACTTACAAGGGAGGTAACTCTGTGATACATGCAAAGATTTTTTGGTTTGATTAGTTTAACGTCCTATTAACAGCCAGGGTCATTTAAGGACGTGCTAGGTTTGTTGGTGGAGGAAAGCCGGAGTACCCGGAGAAAAACCACCGACCAGCAGTCAGTACCTTGCAACTGCCCCACGTGGGATTCGAACTCGCGACCCAGAGGTGGAGGGCATGTGGTGATATGTCGGTACATCTTAATTATAACCACTCAGCCACCGCGCGAAGACTGAATACTTATAGATTCAGGTTGTCCATTTGTCTGTCTTCCTGCCTGGGGAGGGTTTGTGGCGTTTGGGCAACAGTTCCGACTAGTTTTACGTGTGTATGTCTATAAACTAACATTTCACTGTTACAGGGAAACCAGTCCAGATTTGACACAATGCTGCAGTCCTGGTTTATCCTAGAATTTTTCTGTTCAGCTCCCCTTATCTTCACGGTAAGTCAACAGCCTGGAGCATTCACAATATAATTATATACTACTAATAACTACATACTGTACTGAAAGCACTGACACCAATCATTGTCTAACAATTGTCTAAGATATATATCTTGCCCAATGCCAAATCCATTTGCTTCATTTGCAATTTGATGAAATTGTCTAACAATAACTTTTAATATTGAGAGATTACAGATGTATGACATTGGCTTTAAAAGTTTTCAACTGATAATGTGTTTTTAACTGTTAATATCTCATTCTCAAACTGTTTCCTACAAATAAAGTATTGTAAGATGTTACTTAATGGATAATTATGTTAATTTGTTTATTTTAAATGCTTACTTATGGACTATATAACTCAGGTTGTGATGTAAGTACTTGTTAAAGTAAATTTAGCACTAATTTGTTGATTCAATTTGATATTCACTGTAATTGGCGATTACAATTTGCAAATCAATTAAGATTTAGAACTTTTATTCTTTTGAAATGGTTTTACTTCGTCTTTGCATATTACAGAGTTATTTTCCTTCTTGGTAGATATCGGTTGTGATGTCATTATATTGTGACCGAAACTCTATAATATGCATTTGATAGGAATTGTATTGAATACCTAATAGATACTAAATCCTAGATGTCTAGAATGATAAACCTGAAATTATTAAAATAAGTGATATCAAATTTAAATAAAATTTTATTTTAATAGGAGTAAAAGGCTTTTTATGGAAACATTTTAATTTATTTTTTAAAACGGCAAAATGAATCTTCACTGTTAACATAGTTTACGCAGGAAATCTTGTATTTCTTTTGTTTTGTAGCCTCATCATACTGATCATCGATATATATTTTCTTGCGCTATTAATGTTGTTAGAAAAATATTTAATTTTAGGAAAAAAAATTAATTTTAGGAAAAAAATTTAATTTTTGTTTTGGGAATGATAGTAGGCCTTTAAAGATTACTTAATGATATTTCATATTGACAGGTGTTTTACCCTATGCTGTTCAGGAATATGTATGCTCCATCCTTCCTCAACTGTTGGCTGGCCAGATATGCCCTGGAAAAACTGTTTGTATGTTTGAACGGATTAGATGAAAAAGGAAGTGGGGGAGGGGATTAAATAATACACACAAAAAAAAAAGAAACAAAAAAAACCCAAAACAGTTGAATACTATATTCGACCCAGCATGCGCTGAAGGCACTAAACATAATTAAGCAAATAAGGAGTGCTTAATTGAAACAAATTCGAACTGGTCCAAGGGAAGTAACTGCTATTTTGAATGGCCAAATTTTCTTGTGTCTATTTTCTGACTTGCTGACTAGCAAGTAGGTCTAAGAAAATCAAAAGGATACAAATAAAAAAAAAAAAACCACAACTGCGGACTTAACATTATAATTGAAAAATAATTTAGATAATATATAATGAAACTCATTCATCCCTGAAATTTCATAATGGACGGGCCTAGTCTTTGATTCAGAAGAGCCTTAATGTGTCTTCAGGGGTGGATGAGTTAAAACAAATTAAATATTATCTGAATGGTATGACGTTTTATTTCAGAACGATCTTCACATCACGAAACAAAGGTTCCAGGAGATTTCTGTCACATTGTCACAGCAACTATTCATCCTCGTTGTAACTCTCTTCTGCCTCATCTTCACCACGTAAGTAATCTTATCTCATTCACCCCTGAAGACACCCCTGAAGACACATTTAGACTCTTCTTAATCAAAGACTAGACCAGTCCATTATGAAATTTCGAGGGTGAATGAGTTCAGGGATCAGATGTAACAACTATCAACTTTACATCCACTGCCTTGGACTGGCAGAAAATGAAATGCACGTTTTACTTGTGGTTCACAATCTTATTCCGTCTTGACACGTTATAGAGTTACCTCCCTTGAGAGTAGGCATTCATTGTGACATCATTATTGTGTGAGCAGAATTCACGCCTTCTTCTCTGAAAAAAATTACAATTTTACACTTGTAATCACGTGATCTATCTACAGAGGAATCTGATAACTCAATAATAACTTATCATTATTACAGTTATCTGCCCTTGCAGATATGCAAAGGGGGGTACTAATGGAATCATCCTGATGTTTGTTTTAGAGTTTGTGGAGTATAACACATTCAGATAAAAATACATGTTACGCTCGAAAACACATGATGTCACAATAAATATACGTACCTACCAGCTGCAAGGGCAGATAACTCTGTTATATACAAAGAAGGAATAAATTCATCCCGATAATTGTTGTGGAGGTTATGGAGTACAACACATATATTATAGAGAAAAAATATATGTTACGCGCCCAAACACATGATGTCATAATAGATATACCTACCAGCTGCAAGGGCAGATAACTCTGTCATATACAAAGAAGGAATAAATTCATCCTGATCCTTGTTGTAGAGTTTGTGGAGTACAACACATACAGAGAGCCAGTCTAGAGTCGCCTCTCACCATGTTTGAGTCGTTCTACTTTACGATCGTCACCTTTTCCACGGTTGGTTACGGCGACATCTCCCCCGATATCTGGCTCGGTCAAGTCTTTATGGTCCTCATGATATGTGTGGCCTTCGCGTTCATTCCTCGACAGGTAAGACTAATAGAATCTGAAATGGATCTCTAATATAAAACAGATATATGTCAACCAAGTTAAAAGATATTGCCTTGTCAACATGAGGCTTGCTGTGGGTCGACTGCCAAATCTTTCTCGATTATTTTTGATCCTCTTTTTCTTACATGCATTAACAGAAAAGGATGAAAATCCAGTTTTTAATTAAGAAACATTTCACTCGTTGTCACAATATGGACGTTGCAAAACGTCAAAAATAATGACGTCATTGATTAAACTGTTCAGAAGGTGATGATAAGTGCAGCTAATAACTTTTGCGACTTTACAAAATTATCACTCTCGTATCAATGATGTAGATGTTTATTTGTGGAGATATATTTCATGAATTTATTTGGATCGTGAAATTCGCATAACTAAATAGCAAGCCTAAAAAAACAAAGATTTGCAGTAATATTTTTGTCACAATTTAATATTCCTATTTAGGTGGAGGTGATTGGTTCTATATGGATGGAGAGACAGAGAGCGGGAGGGGTATACAGTCGACGTGAGGCCGCTGGAAATAAACACGTCGTTGTTTGCTGTCAGCAGTTCTCATCTGAAGCCGTCATGGATTTCCTCACGGAATTTTACGCTCATCCTAAACTTGAAGTTAGTACAATATGATTACATACTGTGAACAAACTGGTTTTTGTGGTAATTGATTTCGCGTTGCCATGCCCAATGACCTTTTCATGGCAATTTCATGAATTTCGCAATTTAAAGTTAAAGCGCTCTATTGTACTTGTAGATGCATGAATCTAGCAATGTTTTATTCTCCACAATTATTGATAAAATGTAATTATTCATACTGAGGGTTTTAAATCTAAGCTAAAATTAATTAGATATACACATATGCATACTGCTTGCCTTGTATTATTTCAGGACCACACGGTTATACTGCTGGGATCAAATGAACTTGGCAGTAGTATGCAGGTTATTATACGGGACCCAAAATGGGCCAACAGAGTCATCTATATTAGGGGATCTGCTCTTAAGGACATAGACCTTAAACGATGCAGGTAAAAATAGTACAGATATATAGGATCTTACATGAATGGCTATGCGATATGAAATTTATCAAACGATTTCAATAATTTGATATGCCACGAGCCTTTATGACATTGGACGTAAACAATGAAGATAAAAATAGTACACTGATAAAACTATTAGATGTTGTTCTCTTTCTGTATTTAATTTAGTAAGAATATAAACTTGGAGAATATTTTTATTTACAGTATACCGTTTAGCTTGGTTATTTTGGCGTATATATTTTTGTGTTATTCCTATGATCGCGAAAATTTGATCCGAGAAATATTTCAGAAAAATGGTTGAATCATATATTCCCATAAAGCTGTATCGCAAAAAAATTATAACAGTAAAAATTAGATTTTCTCGTCACGTGACCTACCTGCAAGGGCAGATAACTCTGTAATATGCAATACAGAATACAGAGATTGATATGTTGTTGTCGTTGTAGAGTCAACAACGCAGAGGCCTGTTTTGTGCTACCTCCTGGTAATTGTACTAACAAAGATCAAGCTGTGAGTATACAGTCTTAATTAATTACTTAATTAACATTTCGTTAGCATGTTATGTATTAGGCAGCTAATTTGAACTCTCCTAATTTATACATAATTCATCTCGAGAATTTTAAATAAAGAAATTCCTTGAAGTTCATGAATGTCAGTGAAACTGGACCCAGGTACTTTTATATGCTGTCAAAAGTCAAAAATGATTGTGTTTACAACATTTGTGTGTTACAATTTTTTTCACATTCTCTTTTTTCTCAATCTTTTTTAGGATAAACATACAATTCTACGTTCCTGGGCCGTGAAGGATTTTGCTCCCAAATGTCAACAGTACATACAGCTGTTTAGGGTGGAAAATAAGATGCATGTGAGGTTTGCTGGTAAGAAACTATATTTCATGAAGGGCATAATATTATGCACTGAACTTACACACCCCTGAAGTTTCTATAAATAAGAATGCTAACTTTCCATTAGCTAGGGTAGGATCGACATGTATTTTGCATGACTGTGCCGATCGATTCAGAAGATTATATTGACAGTAACTGCATGTACCAGTTTATTGAAATAATTTCCTTTTTTAAAAAAAAAAAAAAAAAAAGAAAAAAAAAAAAAAAAGAGAAAACAAAAAAAACAAAAATGGAGTAACTTTTTTTTTTTTTTTTCTTTTCTTTTTTTTGGGTTTTTTCCTGTCTCTTTTTCGCTCTTTTTTCTTACAATAATATTTGCCTTTATATTACAGACTTTCCCTTATATATCTTTTTAAATGAGTTACTATTTATTTGACAGAACACGTTGTATGTGAAGATGAGTTTAAGTATGCCCTATTGGCCAACAACTGTCTGTACCCAGGGCTGTCTACGCTGGTCTCTCTACTGATGCACACCTCCACGGGATAGTAAGTCAAACAATTAATTGTAATGATTAATTAATTAATGATAGTCAAAAGATTAAGTCAAACAATTAATTGTAATGATTAATTAATTAATGATAGTCAAAAGATTTATCAAATGTTCATGATCATTACAGGAAAAACATTAGCCATAGGATGCCACCCTGAAGAATTCAATGTTTGGGCAATTAAATTCACAAAGGAATATTGACTCTGTGTTTTTAAAAATGGAAACATTTAGCGAAATTAAAAACCCTGAGAATATTAGCAACTATATAAACAGTACTAAGATTATAAAATACAGTATATACTATTAGAGATCACTGTTGTCAGAAATGTAACATGAAAGTTTTCCATAACAGTGAGGGTTCGCTAGCATCAGAAACCTGGCAACAAATCTATGGACAACACTCAGGAAATGAGATCTACCACATCCAGCTGTGTAAAAGTATCTTCTTCAGTCAGTACGAGGGCAAGAAATTTACAGAGGCATCGGCTGACGCTCATAAAAGGTGAAAACATGAAGATTTTAGATTAATACAAATTAATTCATTTCCTATTTATAATGTGACTATATCCGATACTAAGTTTTGTTTGGAAAACAAGTTCGTGAGGATTAACTTGAAAAAGTAATTAAAATAAACATGTCTATCAATATAAATAATATTCATAAACATTTACAGAAATAAACTTTTACTAAATTAATTTACTGTTATCATGAAATTCACAAATTCAAAGCAAATCGTATCTTAAAGAATTCACCTAGTTTATAGAACCTGCATACACTGGGTACTTTGGTATTGTGTGGTCGTTGTTGCCCCGGTGTCCTTGAGAAATCGTTATATCGCTTACAGATATGGTGTGACCTTGCTTGGCATCCTTGATGTGGAGAGCGTTGCTGGGGAACCTCGTCTACAACTAAACCCAGGCATGCACTGCTGTCTAAAGAAATCAGACTTCTGTTTCTACATGAGCATTACGAAAGAAGAATATTCCAAAATCAAAACTCAGAATAATCAGAAAGAAAAAACTACCAGGGAAAAAAGTTATGGTACGTGGCTATATTAAGCATCATTCTCGAATGTTAATTAAATTCAAAAAAGGTCTTATGAGTGATCCATACTTTCTTCATTGCTTTTACCTCATTCACCCCTGGAAATTCATATTGAACAATTCCAGTCATTCAATTGGAAGAGTCCAAATGTATCTTTAGGGGAGAAGGATATAGTTAATGGATGGGCCTGAGCAAGTAGGCTACAAAATATGTGAACTAAATAATCAAATTAAATTATCTTCATTTCATCTAAAGTGTATTGGAATCCAACCTTTTCGATAAATGAATGTCTTAAAATAATGTTTGGTATTTAAAAAAGTGATTCGGTTTGTCCGATTAAAAGTGAAATATTAATTCATTGAAACAGATTTTGAATAGAAATATATTTTAATTTTTAGCGTTGAAGGCTTCAGAGCTACAGAGGTTTATAGAGACCCACCACGAGGATGAGGAGTCAGATGGTGAGGAGAGCGTCTTTAACACCCTGAACTCCCAGGCCGGGATGGAGTTTAAAAAACAGCTGCTTCTAGATGTACCAGGCGAGCCAGCTCCAGAAATGCTCCTTGATCATAACGCTGACGTGACGGATGCGGCCGCCAATGCAAAACTCCAACAGATCATGGAGGAAATTGGACAAAATGAGTGAGATACAGAATTTTTTTTTTTTTATGAAGATTTTAATATTTAACCTCCCCCTAATGGGGGGTGGGGGTATACTGGAATCAGCTTAAACTTATCGGTCTGTCTGTCCTTGGAAAAGTTTGTCTACTTAATTCCTCCTTAACTACTGGATCAATCTCTATGAATCTTGGCACTAATGTTTGGACCATGTGTAAATGTACTACCGTATTCGACCCAATAAGCGCCATAGGCGTTTAAAAAATTGAAAAACTGAAAAAGTGCTTAATAAGACGAATTGATTGCAAACCTATGCAGTGTAGTTTTGGTCTTTATTTATGCCCAGGCAATTGAAATTGAGGCCTCAAATAGGAGGAGAGGCGCTTATAGGGACATGGGTGCTAATTGGGTCGAATACGGTAAATGTATCTTACAGTTCCAGTACTGAATTGCTTTCAAACTTTTTTCAGCACATCTTTAATTTTGTTGATATAGATGTTGAAACTTTGCAGAAAAATATCATATTGCACTAACTTAAATGATTTTCTTTAAAACTCTGACATCTATGCAGTATTCATATAAAAGACAAATATAATGTAAAGATATGATTGCATTCTTTTCTGAGACAAATTCCTTTTGAAGATCTTTGTTGATTGTGAAGCTAAACCTGCCCACAAAATTTAATATTTTGATTCTGTAGATACAATCTATATTTTACCGCTATACCAATCTCTACAGGTCTCTTGTTTACCTCCCTTTGCACCAATGTGAAGTAGTAACCTTTGTTTATCGTACTGACATTCTAGTTTCTTGAAATTTTTCAGTCTTGCTAATTTTATTGTTTTCACATCATTGTGACTTTGTTTTGTAGGGTAATCACAGGTACCCCGCCCATAACGCTGTATGCTGGAACAAAAAACACACGGTGTTATCTCACCAAAACCGATCGGCCACTCTGTTGTCTCCGCTGGGGAGAGGTATGTCTTAAGTATTATCTGATGATATATCGTAAATGTAGAAAAAATTGTGCAAGGGGGACATTCATGCTAATCACACAAATGTCACTAGATCACAAAAATATATTTTGTATATATTGTAAAAATAAATACACTTTAAAGTGAACAGTCGGGCAAGGATGGCTAAAGTCGGTAAAAATGGTGTGAATGTATCCAGTAAAATTTCTTATGAAATGGAAAAATAAAATCTCTCGTCAAAATCTGTCTGCGTACGAAAAAATTAATTTAAAGTATGGAAATTCTAAAACGTCCTCCCGGCTCACTATGTCCGTGGTTACATTTCCATGCAGCCTCGCTTTTAAATGCATTCAACTTTTCTTTACTTTAATGGTCAGAACTGGGAAACTAAGCAGAACTTGACCGTCATATTAATATGTGAGAACTTTTGGAAGGTCAATGAACGCATTTAGACTGATTTTCTTTGCCCGACTATTCACTTTAAGTTTTTTTGCATGCATATATAGCGAAATTAATCACTCGATAAAACAATGTGAATTTTGCTCCCGAAATGATGATGTCTCAATCGATACTTACTCCCAAGGGAGATAAGTCTGTGATATAAAAAGCCGGAATATAACAAATTCTTTTTCTATTATAGGATTGTGAGCACTGCAGTTTTAAGAACTCTAACCAGCAGCGATGGCAGGGTCGTCTGATCATCCTATCCACAGAGCGGCCACATTCCGGTATCTTCAACTTCATCATACCCCTGAGGTCACAGTTCATCAAGACAGTCTCTTTGAGTCCAATCATACTTCTACTGGAGGTCGAGTGAGTATTAATCAAACAAACTTGGCTAATGCATTAACTTTTAAGTAGGTTGGATTACGGTAAACTTTGTTCCTGTTTGGTGCTGTTGAATATATCACAACCAACAAATCACTCATCACTTCAAATGAAAAAAAAAAAAAAAAAAATCAACAAGTTTTTTTAAACATTGATTTGGCAGGATCTTTAAGTTTACTGTTACAAATCAACTTATTTTCACAGCAACTGTTAGTTAAACTTTTTCTTGCCTACAATGGCTCTCTCAGAATGATTTAACAACTTAAAGGCCCATTACCTTTCCGGAGCAAAATATAAAGGTTTCTTAAAAAACATTAATAACACCAGAAAATGCATACCGATGATCTAAAATATAAAAAATAAGGTTACGACACCAAACATATGCAAGATTACCTGCGTAATATATGAAAACAGTGGAGAGTCAATTCGCTGTTTTGCCGTCTGGCGCAGTGATAGTCAACTACCGCGCGGTATTTAGGACGACGGCGGGAAACATAATACAACCCGCATTATGAAAATAAACATTTTATTTATTTTAATCAAATCGTTCAGAAGGTGATGATAAATGTAGTATTAACGGTAAGTTTATAATTTTTAGGACTCTACAAAATTATCGATCTTGTTTTACATTGCCATTTTAAAAATTTTTGATTGTTTGAAGGGATATGTATTATTAGTTATAATTACCTGTTATGTATAGTCATTTTAAGATGTTTCACTGTTATTTTACAGGCCAGATAGCTTGTTCTTGGAGACTGTTGCCAAATTCCCCATGGTCTACTGGATGAAAGGCTCCTTAAAGTAAGGATCAATCACGGACTGTTGCTGAATTTAATTACATATATACAGTATTCAACCAAATAAGTTTACCATACCTATAAGTGTTGCGCCCCTTCCCTTTTTAGGCTTCTATTTCACTTACTTTGAATTTAATGCAGAATGGAAATATGAAAACTTTGTTGGTTTTCTTTTTTGTTATTTTTATACTTGTAGAATAATTTTATGAAAGGAAAGTGCAAATTTGTTTCTATTAATGACCCCATGATTTGTTTCAATTTTCTAAGCACCCTGGGCGCTTGCTGAATACGGTTATTATGGACATATTTATACACAGATCAAATTGCTCAATCGTGACACCCAAAGAAAGTGATCTTAAGATAAAAATGAAATGATGAGAAAAACAAAGTTCTATGAGAATGATTAACAAATTGCTCACATTAGTTTAATTATTTTCTCTTATTATATAAATATCTTCATCAAAAAAAGAAATGAATAATTAAAAAGGAAAAAGAAAATTTAATTAGACTGAGTGTTTTTATATAGGAGTGAATTGTCACTATAATTAGAGTGAGTGTTTATGATGTATGTAAATGTAAATTCAATAAACTGATCAGAAAATGATAACTTGTGTCATCATTGGTCATTTTAGTGTTGATGACCTCTTGGTGGCCGGAATACAGAAGTCCAGTCACCTAGTGGTCACTAATCGGGAGAGTAAGGATTCCGTGGAAACCGAGAATGTCCTGGTCGACTCGGAGACCATCGTCGCTGTACAGACCGTCTCCAAGTAAGTTTGTTACTTAAAATTACAGAAATCGTAAGAATGTCTCCAAGTAAATGTTTCACTTGAAATTACAGAAATCGTAAGACCGTCTTCAAGTAAGTGTTTCACTGAAAATAACATGTATTGTAAGACCGTCTTCAAGTAAGGGTTTCACTGAAAGTGACATATATTGTAAGACTGTCTCCAAGTAAATGTTTTACTCAAAACTACAGAATTTATACAAATCTCCCATTGAAACTCTTCAACGGAACGAATCCACGTACAATGTGATATCAGATTTGGTTTGTGCGGGACTATTATTTCTATTGGTGATGGAGTGACGATAAAAGATGATATCCCACACTAACGTCATTTTAAAATTACAAAGAGTTACTTTCCATCACCTCTGGAGATACTAGTCCCGAACAAACGATGTCGGTTATCACATGGTACATGAATTAATCCTATTGTCAGATGGTATACAGGCAAACCTGTCTATAAAGACCAAGCAAGGGACAAGAAAAAAGTAGTATCCACAGTCAAGTGCTCTTTATACAGGGGTCAAATTGAGTAAAAAAAAAATCGCCATTTGGGACCTACGGTGAGAAAGTGGTCTTCATAAGCTGGTGGTCTTTATACAAATGTGGTCACTAAGGCAGGTTTCCCTGCATAAAGATTTTCTATTATTTAACTGAAAAATTGTTTCATATCTTTGTAAATTAATTTATTTTAAATCTATATACATTTTGCACTAGGTAAATCAGCACCCAGCTGTTCAAAAGGTGGTTAGACTAATCACAGTTTAACATTGATTTTCAAATCAAGATTTCTTTTGAAACTATAACTTGACAAAATATTATTGATTTCTAAAGTTTTCCATTCTTTATCTACTCGCCAACTTTAGAGAAGATATATATAATCAGATATTTTGCAGCAAACAACAAATGAAAATTTCACTTATCATATGATTCAGCTAAGAACTGTTTGAACAACTGGGCCCTGGTTGCAAATTTGTAGCAATGCTTAATTTGCAAGTAGATTTAATTATATGTCTAGTGATAACTTAGAATTTAAGTTTGTTCCCACTGAAATTTCAAAGGTTTGACCATATAACTTTGTGATATTAGGACAAACCAACCTAATTATCTGTTTGTTGTAGACTTTTTCCGAATGCCAACATTATCACAGAACTGGACAAGGCGTCCAACATGAGGTTCATGCAGTTTCAGGCCCATGATCACTATGCACAGAAAATCTCAAAACTGGAGAAGGTAAATTAATATACCAATCCAATCAAATGAGACTTGTAATTCCGCTCTACTACAATGCTCTACGTTACGCTCCAATACAAGATCTAACAATGCCCCATTCTTGGTCACCTAAGCGAGTCAGCATGACCCGGGAAGCGCTCTGCCATAGAATTGGAAGCAAAATTATAAGTTTGATTTTAATTAGATTGATTAATATACCTAGGTATGACCTGGGTATGTTGATGTGTGATAAATTGAATTAAAAAAATTTTACTTGAATGCTTGACTTATAAAAAATAATATCATGTAACTAATTTTTTTGACTAGATGATTGGTTGAGATTTTAAACTTTGACCCAAACTTTTTTTCTTTATACTCTGATTGATATTTGCAGTCAAATTAAAACGAAATGCTTATATAATGTTTGAAATATTTAAGAAACTCAAAGAACACATGAGGACAACACTGACCCATATTTTCCGTCTGCCGTTCGCCGCTGGTCGAGTCTTCAGTGGAAGTATGCTGGACACGCTTCTATATCAGGTATACATGTTACTATTATTATATATCAAAGAGACACAATTTAACAAAGAATGACAATTTATTGACTTATGCCCTATCTGGGCCTCGAACTCACGACCTACGGCACCCAATTGCCTAACCAAACATATCTGCGCCTTCTACCACTGCGCCACATCCACATCCCCAATATAATAGTAACGCAAGGGAGGCAACTCTGAGAAAAACCAAAACCAAAAACTCTAGATTATATTCAAGATTATGGACATTTTGAGGCCTGAAACAGATTAAATTTTCTCTTTTATGGTCGTGAATTACTGTAATAGATATGGACATCATTTTAAGGAAGAAAATGATGAATTTTTAGAATTTCAAGAGGACCAATGGGCCAAAATTACCAGGTTAAGGTTTAGGTGTGGAAATGCTGTTATCTGTCACAACTGACCTTGATTTCTTCATTCATGTTATAAAAGGGTTACCATATTCGACCCAATAATCGTCCATGTCCCTATAAGTGCCCCTCCCCCTTTTTGAGGCCTCAATTTCAATTGCCCAGGCACAAATAAGGACCAAAATTACATAAAACGGTATAGATTTGCAATAAGTTCGACTTATTAACACCTTTTCATTTTCATAAATTTTTTAAGCGCCTTGGGCGCTTATTGGGTCGAATACGGTATATTAATGTTGTGATGCTGTTTGAACAATTTGATTTCGAGATTGATAATTATGATATTTTGTTTTTCAGACATTTGTTAAGGGATACTTGATCAAGTTTGTGCGACTCTTACTAGGAATTGATGCAGAACTGAACTCTGGCCATCTCTCTAGTGTAAGATAATAATTAATACATAAATCTGGAATAATGTCTCATTGCAGAATTCTGTTCATCTTTGAAAGTATCAATCATTTGATTCATTACTTATAATTATTAAATAATAAATTTATATTTGATTTAGTCAAATCTCATTAATTAAAAGTCTGCTTGTATCTTTACTTTCAGAAAGTTATTTATAACTAGCATCAAATTAAAACGACATCGAACGATAACCAACTACAAACATGAAATTTATGGAAGATGGAAATTTTTTACTAACTACATAAAGACCTTTTCACAATGAAAATTTCCACTCTGTATAAAGTTTTGTGGCTATGAAAAACTGTATTATCAAAATCCTAAAGTTTTATCTAACGGAAAAATAATTAACACTGTCACGCAAGATTTATACCTGCATATATATATTATGAAATTATTAAAAAGCACTTTCGAAATTATCCATGTTTACAGTAAACTTATTAGAGCCGTTTTTATGACTTTGCAATCTTGTTTATGATGCAGATTAAAATCAAGCGTCCCACCCTTGCCAAGTACAGGACTTACGGAGACTTGTATCAAGGTCTCTGTTCCATGACTGGGGAGGTTCCCATCGCTATTTATAGAACAGAGAAAAGAAAACACACGGATGACCAAGTGGTATGAGATTTTTTACGTGTTAAGAATTCTCAGGATACCAATTGCAAGTTTGTCATAGAATTTTTTTCGTTTTGATAATTAAAAGAACTGCCCTCTTTTTTCTTGAATTCATCTCAGATTTGGTGTAGTGCTTAGTTCTATAATGCAATCAGGAAATCAGGAGTGAACTAATTTTGTTCATTAACCAGCTCACCTACATCTATCTAAGAATGATTATCCAGTTTGAAGAGAATAACACTATATATTTACAATTTGCACTGACATGGACTCAATAACCATGCTTTCTAGTATTATCATTATCAGTGTATAATGTTAGCACAACATGCGCGGCGATTCTATTGTTACATGAATAGTCTATGGCGTTGCAACGTGAGGTGATGACCCCACTTTTGACGGGAACACATGAATGACTCGATTCCAATCAGCTGTTCAATCGAATTCGTTGACGATGGCGAGAGAGAAAAAAAATATGGGTATTTTAATAAAAAATATGTAACTGCCGCAGGAAAAAATAATATTCATTTACTTAAAAAACTGTAAATATAAGGAATAGATATTTATTTTAATGAGGTTATGAGGGTATAATGATAATGAAGCCTGTGTAAATTTTATGTAACCCTGGTGAATTTACACGTGCTCCATTATCATTATACCCTCATAACCTCAACAAAATAAACATCTATTCCTTAAATAACTTATAGTATTCTCATATATTTTGCTAAAGATGCAACATGCCAGGTGAAGTGGTACAAGCCTGCTGGGCCTCTTCTTTCATGATCATCTGATGTAATAATGGGTCATTGTGTGGCCTTAACTATCCCTTAGAACAAACAAACTGAAAGTTCAATTGTTTCATTAAAGGATGATGCAATGGTTTCATTACAGGACGGCCCAGACAATAACAACAAGTCCACTGATGAAGAGGGCCTGTCACGGAGAGCTTCCACCAAAAAAATCTCCCTCAACATCAAACAGTTCTACGAAAAATCGGAAAAAGACGACATCACAGATCTCATCAGAAATAGGATGAAATCTTTGGAGATGGATACTCTCAGTTATTGTATGATTTTTATCCACTTAATGTCACATTGGTTAATGTCACATTCCTCTTAATATCATATTTTTGTCTGACAGATCTCATCAGGAAAAGGATGAAGTCTTTAGAGAGATTAATACACTAAGTTATTGTATGATTTTTTTTGTAGTGAATGCCACTAAATGTCATGTTGGTTAATGTCATATCCCTTTTGATATCACATTTCGCCTGACAAATGGAACATGAGGGATATATATATATATATATATATTGTTTAGTTAATCCAGACACCTCTGCGCTTGTAGCATTAAGTGGCTCGATAAAAAAACCAGTCAATTTCTTTAAGCAGAATATCTCACGTTGTAAATATTCTGAAAATTGATTGTTTAGTGGTTGTGTCACATTAGGGAGTTATCTGCCCTTGTGGGTGGGTATTAATTATTTCGTCATGTATTTGTGTTCCTAACATCATACGTTTTAGAGAAAATGATATGAGTCTCAAAGTCGCTCAAAAAATATTATAAAGAGTTCAGAATGGACACATAACTTCAAGGGAGGTAACTCCGTTATATGCAAAGATAAACTATATCAGGGGCCCCTCCATAACTAATGCATAACAGACAAATGATGTTTGAGATTAATTTTTCATAATTAAATGTTGTCAACAGGTGAGCATGACGACATGGGGACACCAGTATCGTATATAATACTAAACCCGCACCCACAGAGAAAGCTGAGGAAAGGCGACTTGGTGTAAGTGAAAAGCATTGCCAATATGTTCTACTCACTGATCAATATTCAATATTTAATGAAACCCATTGCTTAATGTTAATTAATAGTTACTTTTATTTCCATGGTGAAGCAGATATTGGATCGGAAAATATCTACATAAAGTCATTTTTGCTTTGATAATCTTGTCAAAATTCTTTTAATTTAATTGTAGCAGCTAGGTTTTATTTGACAATGTAAATCGTATATATATAATTGTCAGTATAATAATTAATGATATATATTGTCGCCTTCTAGCTTGGCACCTAGGGTGAATTTCCCTTTAGCTCAGTCAGTAGAGAGGCAGATCTAGAGCAGTAAGTCTGAGGCTGCTTGAAGAACACTAATCTTGCCCTATTTCATTATTTAATTCAATGGACCAATAAGTCCGGTGTCAAGGTTCCCGCTAGTACCTGGTGATCATATCACTATGTACAGTATTTACAACTTACTTAAACCTGCTACAAAAGTTGTGAAATAATTAAGCCTAGATATTAGGTTGATCTCTAGTAATTTATGTTGAGATCGATGTACATAGTATACTTTAATGTAATAATGTTTTGATCTTTTTTCTGATAGATATGTGATACAACCAAGCTCCATGTTTGCTGTTCCCACCAAAATAAACAAGGGACGCAGGAGAGCTTGGTCTCACAAGATGCGAAGCAATGATGAATTTTCAAAGCATGCACGTTATCGACCACGCAGCCATTCTGTCGATGATGGACTCAATTGTGCTTCAGCCCTGGGATCAGAGTTAGTGGGCGGACTACGTAATAGTTTGGATGATCCGCTTATACTTAGGTCGGCGCCGATGTCATCCCCAGAGTCAGAAAATAAAACTGTCAGTCCTGTACCACAGATTGTTGTAACCAAAGCCAAAACTGGGAAAGTTTTCACAATGGAACGAACGTCAGAATTAGAACTACTCTAATTGGAGAAACTCTGTCATCTAAATCTTTGATATTGGAAATATTTATAGGTCAGAATTAATTTCCTGAACCCAGACGAATTGTATGTAGACTGATCATGAATTGCCATGGTTCTCATGGTACTGGGACAGCCCATATTCTGTATTTTTATATGGCTTTATCAAAGACACATCAACCCAGGTTTTGTTGCATAAGGCTGTATTACCGTATTCGACCCATTAAATGGCCAGGGTGTTTAAAACATTGAAGCAAAAAAGGGGTCGTTTAATAGAAACAAATTTGGACTAGCCTTTCATAAAATTATTCTACAAAGTAAGCCATAAATCAATTTGCAAAAGAAATCAGTAAGGAAACCAACACAATTTTCATATTTTCAGTCTGCATTTTATTTGAAGTAAATCAAATTTAGCCTAAAAAAGGGGGAGGGGCACTTATATGAATGGGGGTACTTATTGCGTCGAATACAGTAGGTATAATTATTATTTATTTGATGCATATACCTGGTAATGCAAAAATATGGGCAACAGGTTGAATTATACAAAAAATATGTATGGAATATTAAATATGGACAGGTTGAATTACCGTTTTTGACCCAATAAGCATCCAGTGTGCTTTAAAAAATTGAGAGAGCACTTATTAGTTGGACCAAATTTGAACTGAATTGTCACATAATTTTTGCAAAGTAAGTCATTAATTTTCAAAAGAAATCAAATAGAAAAACAAAAGGTTGAAATAATAAGGTTGAATTATATTCAAAAGATGGACAATTACGGTTGAGATTTTCTGATATTTCCTGCAATATTTGATATTTGCTGTCACCCTTGATATGTTAAATTTATATAATAATTCTAATAACTAAAGGTTGTTATCTAAATACCTCCATCAGGACACAAAACTAATTAAGATTCCTCCCATAAATCAATAATCATTCCAATTAAAACAGAATACATGTTTTGGGGAATATTGCTGTGATGTAAGAATTGAATAAGATTCAATTTTTGTATATTGATTTTAACTCGTTCTCCCCAGAAGATACATTTAGACTCTTCTAAATCAAAGACTAGATCAGTCCATTATGGAATGTCAGGGGTGAATGAGTTAATATTGGATGTTGTGTGTGCCCTTGGTTATATAATTAATACCTGTTTGTGCTAAGAATACTCCTTTGTCTTATGTACTAGGAAAAGAGATTCCTAATACATGTTGATACAAATATTGCATTTATTTTGGTAAATCAATTAATTAGAATTTTGTTATGAATATTATGAAATACAATAGTATCTAGTTTGCTATGAACAAAAATCATGCATGGTTGAACAATATTGATTTTATGAATTTCCATACTAATGTATGTATTTGGTTGTTAACTATTTCAACAGACTTATAATAAGTTACTAGCATTGGACATGGGACTAGCATAATCACTAAATATTATCATTATATAAATGCATTTCATGTAGTTAAAAAGTTTATCAAATTATGCAAATTTAAATTTAATTAGCTGGGTTTTTTTCTCCAGCAATTATCACACCCTGAATCTCTCCTCAATAGATCTTCCCATTGTTCCGAACTATTTTAAGTAATTTTGTCTTGCCAATTAACGAATCTCTCTGTCTGTGATCAATTTAAAAATACAGGTGTATTAATTTCGAAAGTGCTTTAAAATAAATATATGTATTGTTATTTTTGAATTAGTGATACCACGAAAAATACTCATTATTGTTTAAACTTTTAATAGAACATGGAGCAATTATAAACTGTCTTCCCAATATAAAATTGATTATTGGTTGATAGGGTACTGCAAACCAACTTTCGTAGATAATATTCTTGCGGGAATATCGCTAACAGCATAAATTTCATGAAAGTTTATCTCTGTCTGCGAATGTATGTAACTATATATCTTGCTTATATTGATAGATATTAGATATTTTCATTTATTTTTTTAATAATGCAGCGTTTGACACAACTTAAATACTCTGACAATGCTTATGCTGCAGAACTTGATATTATATCTACAACGTATGTATAAGATTTCGGTAATGTAAACCTCATTTTGATTTCTAAAGTGTTAAAGTCATATATTCCAAGGTTGTCATTCCAAGTTGAAGTTACTTGTTAAATATTTTGGATGAAAATTTTCATGATTTTCTGTTCAGAACTTATTTATGAGGGTTTATTTTTGTGAATTATCTCTAGTTAGTTGTCTATTCATACGACAGGCTACATAATATGTTAAATCATGATTTTGATCAATTTAGCGAGTTATGAAATTTCATGGATTTAGCTAAATCAAATAACGTGAATATTAGGAATTACAAAATGTATACAATTAGTTAATGCAGTGCTCCAGATTAATTTTTTGAGGGACGGGTGATTGCACTCACACACATATGAAAGAGAGGGGTACAACTCTTACTTCTATGCAAACCAAAAACATAACAGAGATATTTTGATAAAAGTTACGAGAATTGGTGTATTAATGTAATCAATGATATGCTAGCATTTGTGAAAATATCTATCTGAATCAAGGGCACAGTTGATGCAGACTCTTAAAAATGACTGGAATTACCGGTAATATGATTTTGCTAATTTTCTTCTGATTTTATTTCTGGATGTAAGCGCTCATATTACCTGGGTTGAGTAATTGAATGATAATCCTTTTTAATAAGGAGAATAAAAATTAGGTTGTAGCTCACTCCTTCAACCCTGAAGATGCATTTGGAACCTTCTAAATCAAAAAACTAGACCAGTCCATCATGAAACTTCAGGGGTCCATGAGTTAATTTAAAATCTGTGGCTACAGATGTCAGGTTTGAACCTTCTAAATCAAACACTAGACCAGTCCATTATGAAACTTTAGGGGTCCATGAGTTAATTTAAAATCTGTGGTTAGAGATGTCAGGTTACAACCTAAAGAATCAGATTGTACAATGTAATTTGCTGTAACTGTTAGCAGCAGCCTTTTTATGAGATTATCATTAACATTTATTGTGTGATCATTAACTTGTTTATATACCGTTGGCTGTAGATCTGAATAATATAAGACATATATACTTGTATATTTTGATACATATGTATTATGAGATTTTACATATTAAAACAATAAATCGAAATATGCAAAAAATACTAAATCATGACTTTATAAAGGGTCTGAAAAATGTCAACTGATTCATAGGTAAAATATGTTTAAAATGCTTTCAATATGTTTAATTCATTTTGTTAATACATTTGTAAACTTTCGCTATAATTTTTAGAAAGAAATGAAAAGAATATGCCATGTTTTAGTCTAAATCCGTTATTTATAAGAACCTTTTTTTTAGTTACGAAATTATTGAATTTCCGATACAGGATATATCTTTGATGCAATACTTATACTAGTATATACATGATTGTGTATATATGTATCATTGCAACTGCAGTTGCTATGGTATCCATCCTAAACATGCATTTATTATGAAAATGTGGAAAATTTTGGCCATGGTGTATTATCTAGTACGAAACTTTAGAGCGCATCCTTGAACAAACTTTGATTTAAATTTAAAAGATGTATCTTAAGTACCTTTATATTCTCAGTAAATATTATAGTTCAAGATTGCAGTCTGTTGTTTTTATTAGGCAAAAAGAATTAAAAAAATATTGGAAAAAATGAAAAAATATTTTAAATTCACCTTTCAAATTTAAGCATAATTCTGGTGGTTACCAAGGATCTACTAATATTTCAAATACATGTACAACAACTTAGTTTAAATATAGATGGATTTTGGGCTCAAACCATTCATAGTCTTTTAAAAATTTTGAATTTCATACATTAATGAATTGATACCATTTAATAGTTTGCATTCTAGCTCTTAATTATCCATTTTTTTTTATATATATATATCGAAACTTATTTCATATAAAGAGCTTGACATGCGTACAATTCCCCATTTGACATTCCAAAAATGTTTACTGCATAATAGTTTCTTTTATCATTTATTAAGATATTTAATTATAAAATATCTTTTTTCCAATTTTATCTTATGCTAAAAGAATTTTGAGACAATTATCTTCCGATACAAGCTATACTATTTTACAAACATGGAGTATTAACTCCATTATAATTAAAAGCTTAGATTGTTACCCATCTTAATCAATACATGTATCGAAGCAAATGTTATTAAAATCATATCATTATCCTGTCTTTGCCTATTACAGAGTTATCTGCCCTTGCAGGTAAGTATTGATCGTGAGGTCTTGCATTTGCGAGCGTAAGGTCATACTTTCCATTGAAAACAATCACGTTACAATGGATAACGACCCGGAAGGGAGTTAACTCTGTAATATGCAAAGACAGAATGTACTGTACATGCATATAGCACAAGCTAAATTTGCAGGGTCAATATTTCGCGGTTTCCTATCAGAGACTTATATGCAAATCATAAATTTCGCGGTTTGCAGATCCCTACAAATTTGTGAATATACAATAATATTGTTCTTATTATTTCCATAATATTTCATTGATGAAAAGGTGAATATTTGGGGAAATTCTAATCCATTCGCAAATCTTAATCTCAATACAGATGATTATGAAAGATAGTAATCAATTGTGGGAAGGGAGATAACTTATTTATTGTATACTAGTGTACGGAATCTCCATCATGTCAAATATGTACAAACCATAAACTTATTGGATACACAATAAGACACAAAGTCTATAACTGTTGACAGATTTACTTCTTCATACTGTCGTTTCATCTACGTGTACCTAATAAAAACACTTATTAAAGATGCTCCATCGCTTACAAATGGTATTTTTTCACTATCAAAAACAGGAGCAGACGATTTAGTATTTTTCTGCAGTTATTTAAGTTACTTACTTTACACGTGCACCATAACCACCATTGAAAATTTTGAGCTTCTAATTTTATTTCAAGTTAAAAATATGAAAAATAATTAATTGCATCCCGAAAAAAATCTGTGGCACTATTTCTATATTGAATGAAGTACTGATTGCGCATGCACCACAGGCGAAATAAATTATTTTATATTATTTTGTGTGTTAATTAGGCATATATACACATGTATACAAGATTAAACACCAAATATTGTTCAAATGATGAATATCATTTATACTCTGTTGGCGATGGAGCATCTTTAATAAATATATAAACATAAGATTCTCAGAGTAAAATTGATAATTAGTAGGTTGTCTTCAAATGATCATTAATTATAATTTTACTTTTGATTCCCAACACTTTGATACAGAGTCCTATTTATTTTGAATTTCGAAGCTTTATGTTTCCAAAACCTCTGACACCCATATACGGTAGTTAATTTTTCACAGATAAAAAAAATTAACTCATGGACCCCTGAAGTTTCATAATGGACTGGTCTAGTGTTTGATTTAGAAGGTTCAAACCTGACATCTGTAACCACAGATTTTATATTAACTCATGGACCCCTGAAGTTTCATAATGGGACTGGTCTAGTGTTTGATTTAGAAGGTTCAAACCTGGACATCCGTACAACAGATTTTAAATTAACTCATGGACCCCTGAAGTTTCATGATGGACTGGTCTACGTTTTTGGATTCAGAAGGTTCCAAATGCATCTTCAGGGTTGAAGGAGTTGAGCTGCAACCTAATTTTTATATTCTCCTTATTAAAAAGGATTATCATTCAATTACTCACCCAGGGTAATATGAGCGCTTTACATCCAGAAATAAAATCAGAAGAAAATTAGGCAAAATCGGATTAATTACAGTCATTTTTAAGAGTCTGCATCAACTGTGCCCTTGATTCAGATAGATATTTTCACAATTACTAGCATATCATTGATTATATCAATACACTATACTCTCGTAACTTTTATCAAAATATCTCTGTTATGTTTTTGGTTTGCACAGAAGTAAGAGTTGTACCCCTCTCTTTCATATGTGTGTGAGTGCAATCACCCGTCCCTCAAAAAATTAATCTGGAGCACTGCATTAACTAATTGTATACATGTGTAATTCCTATATTTCACGTTATTTGGATTTAGCTAAATCCATGAAATTTCATACCTCGCTAAAATTGATCAAAATCATGATTTAACATATTATGTAGCCTGTCGTATGAATATAGACAACTAACTAGAGATAATTCACAAAAATAAACCCTCATAAATAAGTTCTGAACAGAGAAACGTGAAAATTTTCATCCAAAATATTTAACAAGTAACTTCAACTTGGAATGACAACCTTGGAATATATGAACTTTAACACTTTAGAAATCAAAATGAGGTTTACATTACCGAAATCTTATACATGCGTTGTAGATATAATAATCAAGTTTCTGCAGCATAAGCATTGTCAGAGTATAATTAAATATAAAATAAATGAAAATTTCTCATATCTATCAATATAAGCCAAGATATATATACATACTTCACAGACAGAGATAAACTTTCATGAAATTTATTCTGTTAGCGATATTTCCCGCAAAGAATATTATCTACGAAGTTGGTTTGCAGTACCCTATCAACCAATAATCAATTTTATATTGGGAAGACAGTTTATAATTGCTCCATGTTCTATTTAAAAGTTTAAACAATAATGAGTATTTTTCGTGTATCACTAATTCAAAATATAACAATATATATATTCATTTTAAAGCACTTTCGAAATTAATACAATGCATTTTCAAATTGATCCAGACAGGAGATTCGTTAATTGGGCAAGACCAAATTACTTTAAATAGTTCAGAACAATCGGGAAAGATCTATTTGAGGAGAGATTCAGGGTGTTGATAATTGCTGGAGAAAGTA
>SAYR01052160.1:1606846-1639162 GCA_004382745.1 Argopecten irradians irradians | reverse complement strand
ATGACAATGTATGAAAAAAAAATGTTGTTTTAATGATTTTGTTGTTCAATATACAGGAATCGTATACAAACAAAGCAAGATTCTATAGACGATACATTTCATGTAATCAGTAAATAAACAGATACAATGTATCTACAAGTAATATTATGGAAATATGAAAGACAAATTATACAATAAAATATCTTTACAAGTAAATGCTTCATGGTTGCATAAATTGTATGATTGCATGATCAAAATATTTATTAAATGTTAAAGTGTGTTTGATTAAATGCTACATTAATACACGAAACATGACCTTGTTACCTTTTAAACAAATTGATGATATAAGAATGAAAAGAAATAAAATAGGCTGCCAACGAAAAACTTCTTTATACTAATAATCTGTTTGACAAGCCGAACCATACACTACCAGTATGCTTTCTAAAATCTGTGGTTACAGATGTCAGGTTTGAACCTTCTAAATCAAACACTTGACCAGTCCATTATGAAACTTTAGGGGTCCATGAGTTAATTTAAAATCTGTGGTTACAGATGTCAGGTTTGAACCTTCTAAATCAAACACTAGACCAGTCCATTATAAGAAAACTTCAGGGGTCCATTAGTTAATTTAAAATCTGTGGTTACAGATGTCAGGTTTGAACCTTCTAAATCAAACACTAGACCAGTCCATTATGAAACTTTAGGGCTCCATGAGTTAATTTAAAATCTGTTGTTACGGATGTCAGGTTTGAACCTTCTAAATCAAACACTAGACCAGTCCATTATGAAACTTCAGGGGTCCATGAGTTAATATAAAATCTGTGGTTACAGATGTCAGGTTTGAACCTTCTAAATCAAACATTAGACCAGTCCATTATGAAACTTCAGGGGTCCATTAGTTAATTTAAAATCTGTGGTTACAGATGTCAGGTTTGAACCTTCTAAATCAAACACTAGACCAGTCCATTATGAAACTTTAGGGGTCCATGAGTTAATTTAAAATCTGTGGTTACAGATGTCAGGTTACAACCTAAAGAATCAGATTAATTGTACAATGTAATTTGCTGTAACTGTTAGCAGCAGCCTTTTTATGAGATTATCATTATCATTTATTGTGTGATCATTAAAGGCCCACTACCTTTCCGGAGCAAAATTTAAAGGTTTCTTAAAAACATTAATAACAAAAGAAAATATATATTGAATGCTTAAGATGAGGTTACAACACCAAACATATGCAAGATTTCCTGTCTAATGTACGATAAAAGTGGAGATTCATTTCGCTGTTTTGCCGTCTGGCGCAGTGATAGTCAACTACCCCGCGGCATTTAGGACGACGGCGGGAAACATAAAACGACCCGCGTTATGAAAATTAACATTTTATTTATTCTAATTAAACAGTTCTGAAGGTGATGATAAGTGTGCTAGTAAACGTATAGTTAATAACTTCTGCGTCTCTACAAAATTATTGATCTTGTTTTACATTCCTATTTTAAAAATTAAAAGCCGTTTCGGAAAGGTAGTGGCCCTTTAACTTGTTTATATACTATTGGCTGTAGATCTGAATAATATAAGACATATATACTTGTATATTTTGATACATATGTATTATGAGATTTTACATATTAAAACAATAAATTGAAGTATGCAATAAATACTTAATCATGACCTTATAAAGGGTCTGAATAATGTCAACTGATTCATAGGTAAATATGTTTAAAATGCTTTCATTATGTTTAATTCATTTTGTTAATACATTTGTAAATTATTAGTACTTTCGCTATAATTTTCAGAAAGAAATAAGTTATTCATAAGTTAATTTTTAGTCTAAATCCGTTATTTATAAAAAAAAAATTTTTAGTTACGAAATTATTGAATTTCCGATACACTAGGATATATCTTTGATGCAATACTTATACAAGTATATACATGATTTTGTATATATGTATCGTTGCAACTGCAGTTGCTATGGTATCCATCCTAAACATGCATAAATTATGAAAATGAGGAAAATTTTGGTCATGGTGTATTATCTAGTAAGAAACTTTAGAGCGCATCCTTGAACAAACTTTGATTTAAATTTAAAAGATGAATCTTAAGTTCCTTTATATTCTCAGTAAATATTATAGTTCAAGATTGCGGTCTGTTGTTTTTGTTAGGCAAAAACGATTAAAAAAATATTCACCTTTCAAATTTAAGCATAATTCTGATGGTTACCAAGGATGTACTAATATTTCAAATACATGTACAACAACTTAGTTTAGATATAGATGGATTTGGGGCTCAAACCATTCATAGTCTTTTAAAAATCTTGAATTTCATGCATTTATGAATTGATACCATTTAATAGTTTGCATTCTAGCTCTTAATTATCCATTAGTTTTTTATATATATCGAAACTTATTTCATATAAAGAGCAATTCCCCATTTGACATTCCAAAAATGTTTACTGCATAATAGAGATTCTTTTATCATTTATTAAGATATTTAATTATTTTCCAATTTTATCTTATGCTAAAAGAATTTTGAGACAATTATTTTCCGATACAAAATATACTATTTTACATACATGGAGTATTAACTCCATTATAATTAAAAGCTTAGATTGTTACCCATCTTAATCAATACATGAATCAAAGCAAATGTTATTAAAATCATATCATTATCCTGTCTTTGCCTATTACAGAGTCATCTGCCCTTGCAGGTATAGGTATTGATTGTGACGCCATGCATTTGCGAGTGTAACGTCATACTTTCCATTGAAAACAATCACGTCACAATGGATAACTACCCGCAAGGGAGTTAACTCTGTAATATGCAAAGACAGAATGTACACGTACATGCATATAGCACAAGCTAAATTTGCAGGGTCAATATTTCACTGTTTCCTATCAGGGACTTTTATACAGTTAATAAATTTCGCGATTTGCAGATCCCTAAAATTTATGAATATACAATAATATTGTTCTTATTATTTTCTGAACATTTCACTGATGTAAAGGTGAATATTTGGGAAAATTCTAATCCACTCGCAAATCTTAATCTCAATACAAACGATTATGAAAGATAATAATCAATTGTGGGAAGGGAGATAACTTATTTATTGTATACTAGTGTACTGAATCTCTATCATGTCAAAACCATAAACTTATTGGATACACAATAAGACACAAAGTCTATAACTGTTCACAGATTTACTTCTTCATACTGCCGTTTCATCTACGTGTACCTTATAAATATACGCTTATTAAAGATGCTCCACCGCTTACAAATGGTATTTTTTCACTATCAAAAACAGGAGCAGACGATTTAGTATTTTTCTGCAGTTATTTAAGTTACTTACTTTACACGTGCACCATAACCACCATTGAAAAGTTTGAGCTTCTAATTTTATTTCAAATAAAAAATGTAAAAAATAATTAATTGCATCCCGAAAAAATTCCGTGGCACTATTTCTATATTGAATGAAGTACTGATTGCACATGCACCACAGGCGAAATAAATTGTTTTATATTATTTTGTGTGTTAATTAGGCATATTAATACACATGTATACATGATTAAACACCAATTATTGTTCAAATGATGAATATTATTTATACTCTGTTGGCGATGGAACAGAACATCTTTAATATATATATAAAAATAAGATTCTCAGAGTAAAATTGATAATTAGTAGGTTGTCTTCAAATGATCATTAATTATAATTTTACTTTTGATTCCCAACACTTTGATACAGAGTCCTATTTATTTTGAATTTCGAAGCTTTATGTTTCCAAAACCTCTGACACCCATATACGGTAGTTAATTTTTCACAGATAAAAAAGAAGCATATACCTGGTAGTGCTATGGTTCGCTTGTCAAAACAGATTATTAGTATAAGAAGTTTTTCGTTGGCAGCCTATTTATTTCTTTTCATTCTTATATCATCAATTTGTTTAAAAGGTAACAAGGTCATGTTCGTGTATTAATGTAGCATTTAATCAAAACACACTTTAACATTTAATAATAATTTTGATCATGCAATCATACAAATTTATGCAACCATGAAGCATTTACTTGTAAAGATATTTTATTGTATAATTGTCTTTCATATTTCCATAATATACTTGTAGATACATTGTATCTGTTTATTTACTGATTACATGAAATGTATCGTCTATAGAATCTTGCTTTGTTTGTATACGATTCCTGTATATTGAACAACAAAATCATTAAAACAACATTTTTTTCATACATTGTCATTGTTGTGATCTAGTGATTCATATATGGTACGTAAACCACTAAATCAGCGTCCAGGGCAGTTAAAAAATAGATGAAAAATAAAGAGACACTGAAGAGGACAAAAATTTGGGCTGCCCAGCATTTCACAAGCCATTTATCAATTTACTTCATTTTTTTCATTGTTTCAGTCTATTTAAGTCAATATTCTGTCTTTGTATATTCCAGAGTTAGCTCTTTCGCGGGTACAGAGTTATATAGCTCCCTCGCGGGTAGGTATCAATGATCTTGTCATTATTTTGTGAGCACAATTCAGGCCGTTTTCTCCGAAAAGTATGACGTCCCACTCGGAAAAACAACATGACATCACAATCAATACCTACTCCCAAGGGCAGATAACCCTGTAATATGCAAACACAGAAGTGAAATTTATACCTCAAAAAGAGAACGGGGCGCTTATTGGGTTGAATCATTACTTGAATGTGGTATGTAGATCTACCACAAACGGGATATTCTAGGTATAATCCTGTGGAATGCTTCCGTGGATTACATACTGAAGAGGTATTCTTTGTTATTCTCTAAATTATACATTTATGTAGGCCATTTGATTATTGAGGAGAATAATGTCGTTTGAATAAAAAGTTTACCTATCTTTATTATATTTTCATCACATATTATATCGTGTAAACACTTTTACAGCGATGTATAACTTTATTAAACCGCAATCGTGTTGTGATTGTAAACACACACGTTTCAGTCGGCGGATTTTCCTTGAATTAAACAATTTTACGAATGAACATGCATCTGATACGTAATTATTTTCAACTTTAATAAATTTTCATTGCAAATTTTATCTTTTAAACACTTAACAGTGATTTGTTTGATGTATAATTTAACAAAACTGGTGAGTAAAACTTTTTCACATATGAATCACAACGTAATAATGCAAAAACATTGTCGTATTTTGGTTTTCGTCCACGGATAAGCTGCACTGGTGTATAAGCCGCACTCCCGATTTTCAGGGAAAAAAGTCACGGCTTTTACTCCGGAAAATACGGTATGCATGACAGACGGAAGACGGACGAAGCATGATGAATACATGTCACATGACCTAATATAAGTTGAGAAAATAATTCAAGAACAATAATATGCAACATTCAAATGTTTATTGAAAAGTGTTTACCCATATATTAAATAAAAGCACAAGGCATTTTTTGCATTCGTTTCAACAATAAGTTAAACCTACTCTTACTACATTGTATAATATAACAGTAAATTGTATCATCACATGACATGTAAAAAAATACATTTATTGCAGTTGATAATCATGTGGTTTTACAAAATACTACATGTAAAAAGGTAAAAATTTCAAATAAGATAATGGAAAAAATATGAATAAATTAATAGCATTATGGTATTATTATTACCTGATATATAAAAAATATTATAATGATATACAAAATGTAAATGGTATATTAAGAAAAAAAAACACTTTTCATATTGATCTTTAAAAAAATAACAGTAGTCATTCATCTACAAAACATTTGTTCATAATTTCAACCTCAAATAACATTTCATTTATATTCTTATTATCACAGGCAATTCTTTTTCAAGAAAATAACAAACAATATTAACAAAACATAAGTTACATCACTGAGAAACAAGATGTACCAAGCAGTGATTGAAAGAATTGTGACCATAAATGATAAAGGGAGACAACTTGGAGATGATATACTTGCTATTGTATATTTGTGGAGGTTTTAATTTCGCTAAATAAGGATTCATCCAAATTCCCAAAATTCATCGAAATCCTAGTTTGATATATTGCAACCTAGCATATGAATGATGCTTTAAAAGGTTACAAATTCAAATAATTCACAAATATAAACCGACCCAAAAAAATTCCAAACAATGAATCACGAAATTTTATGCTTCTGAAATTTAAGAAAAATTTACAATTACAATGTTAAGGATAAAATTAAAGATGCTCCACTGCTGACAAATGGTAATTTTTCTCGATCAAAAACAGGTGCAGACGATTTAGTATTTTTCTTCTGTAACAGTTACAAAAGTTACTTACTTCACACCATTACTACCATTGAAAAGTTTGAGCTTTTAGTTTTACTTCAAGATAAAAGTATTGAGAATAATTAAACTGCATCCCTAAAAAAAACCATGGCACTATATGTCCTATATGGAATGCAGTACTGATTGTGCATGCACCGAAAGCAAATTAAATTATTTTATGAATTTTTTTTGTCTTAATTAGACATATAATATACATGATTAAACACCAATTATTGTTCAAATGATGGGTATTATTTATGCTCTGTCGGCGGTGGAGCTGAGCATCTTTAACAATAATACAAAAGGTTTAAAAATAATTTGTTTGGAGCTACTTATCCTAAATTTAAATGAATATTAAAATTCTAGGCTGATTTATTAACTCTACGAATCAAAGATCAAAGCTACCATTTATTATATCCTAATATCCTATCAACCTTTGCATTGTTTCATCACTTATCATACAGATTGCACATAACTTATTCAATAACTGAAATGTATTACTTTTGCTATAACATTCAGATGACCTATGAATTATGTTAAGATTAAATGAACATGGGTGAATGAATTAATATGTCCAAGGTGTTCTAAATGTTTTCTTTGTACATATAATATATATTTCTTTCGCGGCTATTAAATTTTGCCATTTCAGTTTCAAAACAGGTAAGGGGAAAATAAATTTCACTGAATAAGCTAATAAAATATACTTAATTATTTACATTTAACATATATTTCTTAAATATTAATTTGGGGAGATAAACTTTCGTGAAATCATTAGGATCGCGAAATTCGCCAAAGTAAATTGCACGCAAAAGAAAGTTGGTTTACAGTATATAGTAACCAATTCAGAATTTTGATATCATTAGACGTTAATCAATTCACCCCTGAAATGTTATAATGGACTGTCCTACACCTTAAAGTAGAAGAGTCCAACTATGTCTTCAGGGGTGAATGAGTTAATACAAACATACATTCAATCAGAGATAATTTACAACATGATCATTGTTTGTCAGCCGACTGTGAAAGGTCTTTTTTCTGAAAAGCGTTTGCCAAGCCTTGGTCCCTGATCTTCGATTGCATAGCTTCCACCTCCTCTTCAAAAGTGAACGATTCCGCGGACAGGGTTCCAAATAGTTTGTCCAGCTTTGTCAGATCTGGCTGGCTTCGGTGGAATTTCACCTGTAGCGGGTTGTACCCCATGGATTTCAACTCTCGCACCATTTGTCCCTCATCGTGCTGGTTATAAAGAAAGGACACGAACACTAGACGCATTGGGTATACCTCATCGCAGTATTTCTTATATAGCTCGGCGAATCTGCAAGATAATAAATTATGTAGTTATTATCATTGTCTGCTTCTTCATAGAACAAGAGGCCCAGAGGGCCTGTATCGCTCACCTGGTTTTTTTTTAGTAATTATCACAAAGACTGACAATCATTAGAAAAATTAGCAAAATTGACTCCAAAAGTTTAATTTTGAATCACAACCTTAAAATGATGCTATTGATACCATACAAATATGCTATCCAATACATAGGTTCAGAGACAAAGTAATATATATGAAAATAGTAGCCTAATTGACCTTTTGACCCCGCATCTACTGCCGTCTAAGGCCCCGGGGATCAGCCCTATCATTTGTACAATTTCATATTCCAACCCTGTAAGGATGCTACCATTGCATTATGAGTTCTCTTCCATGCTTAGGTGCAGAGAAGAAGTCGTTTATATGGAAATAGCTAAATTGACCCCTTTTGACCCCACCCTTCAGGCCCCCGGGGGGTCAGCCCCTTCATTTGCAAAATTTTGAATCCAAACCCTTTAAGGATGTAACCATTGCATTATGAGCGTAATCCCATGTTAAGTTGCAGAGAAGAAGTCATTAATATGGAAATTGACCACTTTTGACCACGCCCCTCAGGCCCCCCGGGGGGTCAGTCCTATCATTTGCACAATTTGGAATACCCACCCTATAAGGATGCTACCATTGCATTATGGGTGCTATCCCATGCTTAGTTGCAGACAAGAAGTCATTTATATGGAAAAAGCCAAATCGACCCCTTTGACCCCACCCTTCAGGCCCCCGGGGGGTCAGCCCCATCATTTGTACAATTTTGAATCCCCACCCTATAAGGATGCTACCATTGCATTATGGGTGCTATCCCATGCTTGGTTTCAGAGAAGAAGTCGTTTATATGGAAATAGTCAAATTGACCCCTTTTGGCCCCGCCCCTCAGCCCCCTGGGGGGTCAGCCCCATCATTTGTACAATTTTGAATCCCCACCCTATAAGGATGCTACCATTGCATTATGGGTGCTATCCCATGCTTGGTTTCAGAGAAGAAGTCGTTTATATGGAAATAGTCAAATTGACCCTTTTTGGCTCAGCCCCCTGGGGAGTCAGCCCCATCATTTGTACAATTTTTAGTTAGTAGCCCATAAGGATGCTACCAGTCAAATTTTGTTGAAATCCGACCAGCGGTTATGGAGAAGAAGTCGATTGTTGACGGACGACGGACGACGGACGCCGGACGACGGACGACGGACGACGGACGCCGGACGCTGCGGTATCCCATAAGCTCACCTCGGTCCTTCGGACCAGGTGAGCTAACAAAAAAGAAATCTATTCGAAAGTGTTACTTTTAATCACTTAAAGTGATTAAAAGTAACACTTTCGAATAGATTTTTTTTAATATTACTAAAAAATCCTCTTATTTTCAAATGAAATTCCATTTTGTGTATTCTGTGGATGATAAGCACTCTTAAAATAATGAACCAATACAAATTCATTTACAGATCAAATAAGACGTGTAGAAATGTGTGAACCTGACACTCAAACAATGGGGGTGATATTTAATATTTGAATTTCCAGTGACCAATTTAAGTTTCAAACAAGGGAATATAATCAAGTAATAAATTTTGGCTGAGAAATGCTGAGAAATTCTACTGAATTTCTGGTGATCAATCCAAGTTTTAAACAAGCAATTCTCACTGGTAATATCAAAATACATGTATGAAAATAGGGTCTGACAAGGGGAGACAATCCAGTATCAGATGTTGGCTGAGAAATTCTTACTAGTAAAATTAAAATCTTTAAATGTGATCGAACAAGGGAAAATAATCCAGAATTATATTCAGCCGAAAAAAAATGCTTACTGGTAAATCAAAATGTTTTAAATATGGTAACAAGGGGAGATAAACCAGTACTAGATTTGGTTGAGGAATTCTTAATATCAAAATCTTTAAATAGGATCTGATGGCCAGTCAACTAAATCATATCATTAAGCTGAGAGTCTGCCAGTCTATTCCATCTTTGCATATTACAGAGTTAGCTCCCTTGCGGGTAGGTATCGATGGTTACGTCATTATTTTGTGAGCGCAATTCACATCGTTTTCTCCGAAACATATGACATTACGCTTGCAAACATATGATGTAACAATCAATACCTACCCGCAAGGGCAGATAATTCTGTAATATGCAAATTCGAAATAGCAACACAATAGTACCTGTGGCCTTTAAATCCACTGTTTTCTTCCTCATCTGTCACCATAATGAATGTTTTGATAACCTCCTTCTTTTCATAATATGGCCATAGACTTGCTGCAGGACTTGTCCCTCCTCCAGCTTTGGTTTCAAGGGCCAGTTCTAAGACCTGTAGAAATAAGGTAAAACCTGTCTTAGCGACCACCTCTGTATAACGACAACCTTTATATAAAGACCACCTCTGTATATAGAGACCACCTCTGTATAAAGACAACCTCTATATAAAGACCACCTCTATGTATAAAGATCTATTCTGTATAAAGACCACCTCTGTATAAAGACAACCTTTATATACAGACCACCTCTATATATAGACCATCTCTGTATATAGAGACCACCTCTGTATAAAGATCACCTCTGTATAAAAACCATCTCTGTATGAAGACCACTTTCTTAGGGTCCTAAACGGTCTTTTTCAACACCATATGACCTGTGTATAACGACCACTTGGCTATAACAATATTTCCTCTTGTATGGTCTGTATAGACAGGTTTCACATCGCTTATCAAATACCATAAGATTCAGAATTTAAATAGGAACTTTGACCTTGCATTGACCTTGATGTTCATAATCGACGATATTCATAGTGACTTAATTAAACAAATTTTACACCACAAATGTAAATCTTCACATATTTGTTTTGAAATGGAAATTGAGTTATTATGTAGCCACGAAGGCATTGATAACTAAGCACTAGATATAATATGCTTTTCGACTCAAGATATATATATTGTTTCTATATAGCTTTAACATCTACAGCCTAGAAATCTAGCCTATCGTATCCTTTCCAATAAGCTCATCACCATCACCATCCTACAAGTGATAAAGATCAAATCCAGCCTAATTATTTATTTAATGCTCTTACCTCTTCAATATTGGTGGGTAGGGAATCAGGGTAGCGGAAGTTGTTATTGAAGAAGATGAGCTTCGCAGAACAGATAGCTGTCAGGATACCCGAGATGATGACACTTGTCCTGATGGCAATCTCCATGGAACCCGAGGCGTCGCCACTGACAACGATAGGGGCCTCCAGAGACAAACTTAACAAAAATAAATCATATTATATCATCAGATAATGCTCTGTTTATCAAGTTAATTCTCCAGTGTATTTTTTGCATCTATAGCATTTATACCAATCACATGCATGTTGAGACTTCCTTTCCAGACTACAAGGAGAGCGACACCCAACTTCAAAGTAAACCACAGTGCACTATTATTCAATTCTTTTCATTTACATCAGATTCTAAGAACCAAATTATCTGTTGATCTGCAGGCCTGTGATTGGTCAGTTTGTTCCTCCTGAACTACCTTCAGTTAAACCATGAGATAGATGAGATAGTTCAGGGGTGGATTATCTGGATTTAACAAGTGATAGTAACCCTTGGAGTATCAAGGATGCGAGTAATTACAAATTTATATTTAAGAATGTATAAATGAACAGAAAATGAGAGAGAAAATCTTAATCATGATATATTAAACATACCTAATTTCCTTAAGTCTTTTATTTCCGAATTCAACGAGCTGTCCGATGAATGGAGCTTTACTCTCGTCTAATTTGCGTTCAATTTTCTGTCCATAATATGTTGTGTTTGGAATGTTTTCTCTATACATCTTTAGCATCAGTAATCTGTCCATCATTTTTCCTAACTGGAGTTTACATTCAGCGCCAGTATTCATACGATCCTTGATGATCTTATCGACTTCCTCGCAGCCATGCCCTATATCTTCATAGTACCTATGGTAAGGGGAAAAAAGCAAGATCACATGTCTGACAACTTTCTTCAGTTTTACAAAATTTCGTTCTTTTCCGTCTTTGCATATTACAGAGTAACCTCCCTTGCGGTTAGGTATCCATTGCGACTTCATTATTTCGTGAGCGAAACTCGTATTGTTTTCTCTAAGAAGTATGACGTTACAATCACAAACACCTCTGGGCTGCAAATGTGAACGCCATTTGAGGCAGTTGTCTGGTATTACATGTCACTGCTAGTCAGTTGTTTTTCTCCGGGTACTCTGACTTGTTTCCTCCATCATCATACCTGGCGCATTTTAAAATGACGCTGGCTGTTACTAAGTTGTTAAACTAATAAAACCATTAAAACTTTCAGGAATAAAATCATATTATTATTATTGTGTTAGGACTTACCAAAGAATAGTGTCCAGTTTAGGTTCGTATGATGCGATTCGAGCCTTGGACTCCGGAGTAAGTTTGTCCTTGTGCTGTTTGGCCAAGCTATATGGAATAGGATACTCCTTCAGTAGGTCGTTTATGGTGTCAGCTGACAGGTGCTGACACCTGTAGGTCATGGTGTCGTCTGGCGCGTCTTTCCCGTAACAATAGGGCAGAAACCAAGGCAGAGCTGGGAAATCCTGTAACAGTACAAGTAAGGAAAAACTTAATTCATTCACCCCTGAAAACACATTTGAACTCTTCCATTTCATAGACTGGGAGAACTTATCATGAATTTTTAGGGGTCTTTATGATCACTTCAGCAAATTTTGAAAGAGGTATATAATACATAAAGTAGCATTACATTAATATATTTTTCCTTCACAGGAAATATTTCGCAATTTTTATATTTTCAATAGAATTTAAGTTAATTAGCAAAGATTAAAATTTGCGGATTTAGACATTTAGTGAAAATCTGTATGATATAATAGACATTTACTTTAATTAGCCGAGATACACAGTAACAAATTCACTTTTTGATTCAGATGTGTAATATTCTGTATTGGCATATCAAAGGGTTATCTGCCCTTGTAAGTAGGTATTGATTGTGACCTCATGTGTTTGCGAGCGTAATGTGATACTTTTTGGAGAAAACAATGAGAATTGTGCTCACAAAATAATGGCAAAATGACAATCGATATCTCCCGGCAAGGGAGCTAACTCTGTAATATGCAAAGACAGAATAGTTTAAATAGCAAAATTTAAAGAGTATTCTTTATACAATCTTCTTCCTAGCTATCACACATACCTTTTCTGGATGGAAATGACAAAGATCTGCTAATTTCTGCCAAGGCTGCTTGGGGAAATATAGTGAATAAAATTCCAGCTCCTCCTTAGTGAAAGTCCGCACCCATCTACAAATGTGCTTACAAACAGCACCACTCGCCGTCCCATACTGAAATTAATGGCAATCATGTATTTTTGTTCTTTCCGTTTTTTGGTGATTACTGGTAATCCAGAAGCTTATGTATGCAAAATACTATTTGGTGGGTAAATTTCTCAGGTAGCTCATCTTCATTTTATTTGCATTTTCACTGAAAACTGCATATTCTAAACCCTAGCAAAATATTCATAAATTCATTTACATACCTATGAATATAAAAAAAAACATAAAAACAAAAAATAATGTAATGATTAGTTCTAGTTCAGTTTATCACATTCTATAATGAGTTACTTCCCCTGGTCCACTGTCTACAGCATGGAAAAACTTAGAGTTTTCCTTTATAATTTACAGACCAATCATTTGCAATTCTATTTATTTATAGTTTTGCCGAAAAACATGACATTTTGCTGCATTAAAAAAAATAATTGTCTCTACATTATATCAATTTTAATGGTGTTTTAGATTAAAATATTTTGCTAAAACAATTTATTCCTCAAACAAACTGTGCACACACATATACAAAATTCAAATATTGAACTTACTGGTGACTTCATCACATTCAGGTTGTCAATATCAGATTTAATCTTTCCTAATGTTTTCGGTAACACCTTGGTGGTTGAGAGTTGAAGTCTACGTAAATGTTTTTCTTTAACCCGTACTTGTCTCCCTGAATCTAACAATTGTAGAGCCTTCAACACTTCAACAAGTCCGAAATTGTCCCGATCCTGCAGGAATGCGTCCGACAGGGTAAAATCGTTCCTTGCCCATGCAGCAGCCAGTGATCGAATTCTTGCATCTGAAAAATTCAAATTGAAAATCTTTGTAAGTGTTACAACGTGTGGGTATAATACAACTTATCATTGATCAGTCTCATTTTTCAGTGATTGTGACACCACATTTTGACGTGTTTTTGTAATGTCACAACTGCCAGAAGGTGGCAATAATCAAACATCAATCATACTTTTTGTCCTTAAGATCTTGAAACCTCTATAATTACAAGGCTTAACTGCATGGTACATTGTATCTTTGATTTTACCCTTTATTACATGAAACTTAATCCGTGAAACAAAGGTTATTTAATGTTTTGTTTGAAGACTTTATCGAGGATAAGTTTATTTTTGAACTAATAGTCATTTTTCTTAATTAGGAGACCCACTTACTCTGTGCTATCTCAACACCATTCTTCTGTAGCACTGCCATCCCTGCTGCGTACCTCTCAGTATTCTGGTTCTGGGCAACATAATGCTGTGCAACAGATGCATTTCCCACAAAGAATGCTTGTAGGTCTGTATCAACACTCAGTTCTTTAACCTCTACCTTATTCTCGGACGATGCTCCGTCTGTTGACGACCCAGAGGCACTAGGCCTACTCACTCCTCGCCGCGATCCTCTACCCACGGCTCGGCCACGTCCACCGCGTCCCCTACCTCTTCCGCCACGGCCCCTCATTTTACGAATTTATTTTAAAGGTATATTCAAATAAAATTAATCACCGATTACATATGCTCAGTTCACTAATCAGATTGTTTTGCCCGTTTAAGAAAAATAATTTATATACAAAAGCAGCGTAAACTCATAAACAAGTAGGCGTAACAGGTGCACGATCTGGAATTATTTTAACAATATTTACAATGTTTTCAAAGCTTTTTCAGCAATTTTGAAGCGATGTAGAACTGTTCTGCAGTGGCCTAGCGTGAACACTAGGTGTCTTGAATAAATTGCAGAGATGCGTTCTTGGTGTCAGTAAATCTAATCCATGCTAACAGTGTACACGTGAGGGCACTTAAATATCTTTTTCTTGCACAACCAGGTAGCAACAAAATACACTTCCGGTAGCCTAACAACACCTTTACCAGAACTACCTACGCGACATACGATACATAGTTCGCATACTTTATTCAAGTTTTCAAGTTAAATGTTTACTTTCCGATGAAATCGTAATATTTTATGAACTTTCAAAAATGTGTAAAGAAAAGAAAAGCACAAAAACTATAATTATATTTTTACATGAATATTCATTTCTTTCTGAAATTAGTATATTACTACGCAGCAATGTCTTGCAGCAAGTTTCATCATGCGAATTTTCCTGACGATGCAAATATAAAAATAAAACGTCATCTTCATAATTAGAGTTTTCATGAATGTTCTAGATTTCCTCAGATAGTTTCAAATGCGGCAGTAAATCATGTATATATCTAATAAGTTTGGTAAGTTTATACTATTAAGCTGATCATGGAATACAATGTACATGTACATGATAGGGACCCAGAAAAGACTTGTTAGCTTGATGAGATTTTTATGAGTAGCGTGCATTACAGGCCGACTATGTATATTACCGAAACTGCTTTTATTTTTTGAAAAGGGAATGTAAAACGTGATCGATCATTTTGTAGAGTCGCAAAAGTTATTAACATAACACTCATCATCATTTTTTGAAAATAATAATAATAATAAAAGATGTCAATTTTCATAACGCGGGTCGTCTTATCGTTCATTCTCCACTAATTTGCATGTTTTCAGAAATGAAAACATAAAATATGAAAATTGAAAACAAAGTTCTTATGTATTGTCATTTTTTTGGCAAATATCTCTACTTTTTAAATCCAAAAGGGCTGGCTCCTATCTTTACTCAAAGAAAAGTTATAATTGTTACAGTCAACCGTCATATTTTGGTAAATAACAGATACGTGACTTTGTTAAAATGAACTAAATTGAGGTTTGTCATTAGAAATGCCACAAAATATACACTTTAACTGAATTTTTGCTTTGGTTTTGGACTTTTCTTTCCATTCAAAGCCATTTGTCCGTCTCGAAAGCAACTTGTCTTTATCAATTGCAGTTATGAAAAGTTCATTTGTGAATATTGGTTTGTATGATTCATAAGTGTGTTCGAATAGTTTCATATAAAAATAGTACCAAAGTATTTTGTTTCTATATTTTTCCTTATTATCAAACTGTACCTTTATCTGCATCAGTACATGTCAGTAATTTTGTATTTGTATAAATCACAATATTTTCTGGGTATAGGGAGCATTAAAATCCTGCTTTAAACAGTAACGTATATGTTACAACATACTGAATATATGACTGTAGAAATCTGACAGGATTATTATGTTTTTCTGTTTCATAAATTCGTCAAAATGCATCAAAGAAAACATACTTTTCAGCGGTTTCACTTCTCTGCAATACTTTAGATGATTTTTGCCTAAATTAGCAGCGATAACGTATCTGTTCTCTTGGTATATGTCTTTTATGAAGTATTAGAAAATAAACGAATTCAATAACACGAATCTGCTTCAAAACTTGTAGTCAAGACTGCAACATCGATATTATCAAACGATAGATTAAAACTATTGAAAACGGCGTCGATGAAGAGATGATTATGTTTGGTAACGTATCTGTCTACACCAATTCCCATTGACTGCGGATGGTCTCAGGGTTCTTGTCATTTAATTAGAAAAAAACGACCCGCACGGCTGACAGGTAGATGTGATAACTCAGGATAAACAGTTCGTCTGATATTATTGGCCAACGAAACCTCACTTGTCCTTTGTTGATGTTTTTTGACATGAAGAAAAGGAATAATTCATTCTCATTGTCCTCGCCTTCCTTCGCCTGAGAAACGTATCAGTCTGCGTCATACTTGATTGCCACAAACAACCCTAAACTTACATTTTTTGACCATATCTAGTCTGAAACAAATTGCTACAAATGAAACCAAGTTCACTCAAATTAAGGTTTACGTACAAAAGTACAGATCCGTTACCAAATATGACAGGTACGTTACCAAATAAACAGATACGTTATTCCATGTTTATATATCACATTACCATATCATTAGTATAACAAACATTCTAACAATATCTGGCTATAAAATGTATTTGAAATTAGTCGATGTCACAGTATTTTTATTAGTTTTACACTAAATATTAGAGTTAAACGGTACATCTTTAATCAAACAGATACGTGATCTTTTATACCAGATACGTTACTATTTTGATATGTGATTTATACATTTAACAATTAATTTATACCTAATAGCTTAATCAATACAGCTAACTAGTGTTAGAAATCATGTGATTTATTATCAGAAATGTATTATATATGTTACTATGTACAGGTATATACTAAAGGAAAGTAAAGGTTTTTCTAATTTCGAGTTTCCCAACACTGGCAACACAACGAATCTTCCCGCTTGTAACTATTGACAAACTCTCGGACACTTGCCACGTGGTAAAGCTAATTTCGAATGTTTTATGACAAGCGTGAGAATTTCTGTCGATATGGGTTATTTTTTCCATAACGTATCTGTCGGTAACGTACTGACCGACACTAACTTCTCTCATCATTTAAATGACACCGTGTGACTTGTCGACCAAACCACAAATATTGTAACACTTAGTATTAATATACTTTACAAACTGTGATGTGAATTTATCTCTGTGGGAAAGTGGCATCTTAGGTAATCAAGTAAATAGTAGTAAACGTATCTGTTGATGTCGTTGCGTAACATGTATATTTTCAAAGATTAGATCGCACCTGTCCATTTAATTGTTAATGGATGTGTCCTTGTCATAAAGGTAAAAGTTAGTATACATATTAAAGTTCATTATCAGCGGAGAAAAAACGTGGACATTTGATAATACATTAATTGTGTACATGATTTTATTTGTTTGTAACGTATCTGCCAGCATACTTTGTGACAATGATAAAATGATTTATATAAAAAATATCTAAGCATTTTGTGTGCCAATACTTGTCTATTCTCATTGCGTATGCTAATATCTAAATGTATGATAGAAAAAAAATGTAAACATTTACCCATTTCCCTTAGTCACGGTTGATTTATTGAAATAACATTATGCTTAAGAGGACAGTCGAAATTCGTCACGAGAGCCATATTTAATGTGATGATGAGAAAAAATCTTAATTGGTCAGAGGAACAACACTTGATTATTTTCGAAGATTAATCAATATATTTTTACGCTTTGAAACAAACATGATATACAAACATTGGTTTTTAAGTCCCGATATTGATAGAGGGACACTTGATAATGGAATTTGTACATTTAGTGGAGAATGAACGTTATAATGTTTCCCGCAGTCATCCTAAATTTGTTTATAATTTTTTTATTTTGAAATCATTTTCATTTTTACAGACTTTAAATAGACAAGACAATTAATTTTAAACATCATAAATACAAAAACTACCCCACACAAACACACCCCTCAACACATACACCAAAAGAGTTTACTTAAATTATTACATACATTCAAAGGCTTCTTTGGAACTGTTCACTTTATACCAGGCTTTAAAAGTATCTTTCCAAAAATCATTTGTACAAAGGTTAATACATCTTAAAATATATTCACCACCAACATTTAATAGTAAATCAAAATCAATGTGTTCCTTTAAAATAGATTTCCATTTCCCTTCGCAGGTGTATAATCTCCTGATCCAACCTAATTTAAGGGAATTAATAAAAGCATTTAAATTTACCATTTTCAAGCCACCATTAAAATATTCTTGAACGATATTGGCTCTTTTAACTTTGTCTGTTTTACCATCCCATAAAAATTCAAATAAAATTGTATTTATTTCTTTTATAACCTTTTCACTTGGGTTGGGAAGAGATATGAATAAGTGGTTAAATTGAGAAATCATTAGTGATTTTATGATATGAATTTTACCAATAGGAGTCAGTTTCCTTTTTTTCCAGGAGCTGATCAGACTTTTTAGTTTAACAATTTTTTTGTCAAAATTTAGTTTTGGTATATTATCCAGATTTATATCAAAGTCAATCCCAAGTAGCGTAAATTTAGTTTTTCCCCAATTAAAGTTGAATTCCGGAAGCATCCTTTCGTTACTGTATTTCATACTACCAATCCAAATTATTTCAGTTTTGTCTACATTCATTTTTAGACCAGATATTTTTTGGAAAGAAGTTAGTTCTGTTAGAGTCTCACGAAGTGATTTCTCAGACCCATCTAATGTGAGAAAGGTATCATCAGCATATTGTGATGTGAGAATATCAAAGTTCTCTGTTATGATTCCATTTATATTCAAATTTGTTCTTAGTCGAATTGCTAATACTTCTGCGCAAAGAATAAAAATATAGGGAGCTATTGGGTCACCTTGACGACAAGATCGTTTTATATCGAAAAATTGAGAAAGATTTCCACCTTGATTAATTGCAGATGTAACATTGTTATGTAGAGTATTAAACCAGCGCAGTCATCCTAAATAGCTTCAAAGAAAGCAGACCATTTCTGGTAGCCATATTCTTCGGTAAATCAAAGCCAAATTCTGTTAATGAATGGTCTTTTACTTAATTTTTAAAGATGCTACACCGCCGACAGAGCATATATGTAATTGATGTTCATCATTTGAGCAATAACTAGTGTTTAATCATGTACATATGTCAAAATATGTACATATGTACATAACACAAAAAATAACGAAAAAAAATATTTGGCTTTGGTGCATGGGCAATCAGTACTTCATTCCATATAGGATATAGTGCCACGGATTTTTTTCGGGATGTAATTATAATTATTTTTTTATATTTTTAACTTAAAATAAAATGAGAATCTCAAACTTTTCAATGGTGGTTATGGTGTAAAATACATGTAAGTAACTTTTGTAACTGAAGAAAAATACTAAATCGTCTGATCCTGTTTTTGATAGTGAAAAAATACCACTTGTCGGCGGTGGAGCATCTTTACCTGAATTTTCTATAATAACTGTTTAATTCGTGTCAGTGTAAAGTATTTTGTGTGTGACGCACCTGCTAGAGCATTATTGAAGCGCATAAAAAAATCAAACAGGATATTATGCCTGTGAGCGATGCGCTATCAAAGGCACGTGGGAAAACAATAGAATTACGATGTATATTTTGTAACAGGAGAGGAGAAAATGTAGCCGCTAGACCGGGACTCGAACCCGGAACCCTCCGAACACTAGCCGAGTGCTCTACCGACTGATCAGAGCTACATGGTCACCGATGATCGATCCAGTCCAATCCCGCTACAATTGGATGGACCAGATTGTGCTCTTAGAACTGAAGAACTTGCTAGAAACAGTTACCCCATCCTCGATACTCCAGGGGTTCCGATCACTTTCGATCTCTACACCCCTGGACTATCTCATAGTGAAATTGAAGGCAGTTCAGCGGAAAACATTTGACCAATCACAGACCAGCAAAGATTTCCTTTGAAGACTACAGAGAGAGCGACGTCCAACTTCAAAGCCACACAGTCAACACAGTGTACCGTTATACGGCTCTTTTGATGTAAATCAAAGGACTAAATTACCAGTTCTGTTCTGTTGCCTCCAGTTTTGCTATGAGATAGTCCAGGGGTGTAGAGATCGTAAGTGATCGGAACCCCTGGAGTATCGAGGATGCAGTTACCCATGCAGAACACCAACATGTACAAACTGTTTAATTGAACGTTGTGTGAATAGATTCAGTTTGGACTACATGCATTCGGTTTGCCTTGAAGTTGTAAAAATATTTTTAACTTTCCTAAAGCAGAGACAAAGCTATGATTGTAACTTGTCCTACAGACAAATCAGTGAAATTTCAACACAACTCTTATCATTTTCGGGAAAACTACCTTCAGAGTTTGTGCGACAACCCAGGACACTCTTGGAACAGGAGAGATGGAAAGAAACCGAGTGTCAAAAATTTCTTCTGTACGCTGGCCCGGTTGTTTTGAAGATAATTCTACTCAATAACGTGCCTGACCATTGGAGTTTCCATTCTGCTAAAAGCCAATGCAGGGAAAACAACATTACTTGAACTATGCACGACAACTGTTGACGCGATTTCTTGGACAGAAGCAATCATTTTTACTCGGATCACTTTCTTGTTTACAATGTCCGTAATTTAAAACAACTGTGTAATGATGTAGAATATTTTCAGTGTTCACTGAAGGAAATTTTGGCTTTTCAGTTTGAAAATCACCTTCAAATTGTAAAACGCCTGGTACGAAATTCTAAAATTCCTGTAGGGCAGGTTGGATTAGAGGATCTCATACCCAAAACAAAACCTCAAACCCACCTCACACAGTATTTCATCAAATAGGAGAAATGGTTGACTTCTGCTGAAGAATGAAGATTTTTCATTTGTTAAGGAAAAAAGAGCAGATGGGAACCTTATTTGTGATGCTATTCGTCAGCGCAATTTGGAGAATTTCTTTACACACCATGTGATTCTAAATTGATTAACATTGCATTTATGAAAAGATCCACTCAGCATCAAAGGCGTTTAATTGATTCTGAAGAAATTGAAAGAAAGGTTGTCTGCTTGCCATGCGATGGAGGCTATGTTCTACTTCCATTATTTTGGGGAGAAAAAAAAAACAAATGGTAAATATGCAAGTACCTACAGTCTTTTGTTGTTTTAAATTTGCACCTTGACTAACTATTGGTTTAATGTCAATTAAAGATGCTCCACCGCTGACAAATAGTATTTTTTCACTATCAAAAACAGGAGCAGACGATTTAGTATTTTTCTTCAGTTACAAAAGTTACTTACTTTACACCATTACCACCATTGAAAAGTTTCAGCTTCTTATTTTACTTCAAGTTAAAAATATGAAAAATGATTAATTGCATCTGGAAAAAAATCCATGGCACTATCTCCTATATGGAATGAAGCACTGATTGCGCCTGCGCCAAAGGCAAAATGTTCTTTTTTATGTTATTTTTAGTGTTAATTAGACATACATATACACGATTAAACACCAATTATTGTTCAAATGATGAATATCATTTATGCTCTGTCGGCGGTGGAGCATCTTTAATCTTATGTACTATTGTTTTGTCTGTAGCAAATTAACATTTTGTAGTACTATTAGATTGGGATATTATATGATAAGTTAAATCTCTATTGATTCCTTTAATTACTACATATACCATAATATGTATCCAAGTGTTGTTCACATCATTTGAATATCGCGCCATTAACTTGTTTAAATGTATGTGTAGTGCACGTGTCGCACGGACCACCCGTCCACACTCATGTCACCGGCCTCTTCCTACCGCACTCTCACTTCACCTATTGACAGGTACGGACATACCTGTCGACTCCATAATACGCCATCCCTTTAGCCTGTATATGCCCTGGTAAGTATCGGTATGAAAATGTTCATTAATATGTGCTCGTGTATGTCCGCATTGTATATTTGTCCATCTAATATATAATAACGTTGTGTGAATGACGTGTGAGAGTACATATTATACTTTTATCTTTTTTTTTAGGTCTTCTCCCAAATAATTATTTTGTAACAATTACTGATGTGTTACTGTCATATGTGACCCATGCTAATTACTACATACATAATATATTAGTTGCATAATTGCTTATTTGAAATTTATTCGATTCAATATTTTTTTCAGTTTATATACTTTATGCCTAATGTAACTATAAATATCCTCAATACGCTAGGGATTCCGATCTCTTACGATCTCTACATTCCTAGACTATATATCATAGTAAAACTGACGGCAGCTCAGAGGGAAAAATCTGAACCAATCACAGGCCAACAAAAATTGTCTTTGAAGACTACAAAGAGAGAGAGAGGACAACGCCCAACTTCAAAATCACGGTCAACCACGGTGTACTGTTATACAGCTCTTTTGATATGCATCAAATGACTAAATTACATGCTCTGTTCCGTTGCCTTCATTTTGACTATGATATAGTCCAGGGGTGTAGAGATCGTAAGTGATCAGAACCCCTGGAATATCGAGGACGAACTATGAAATGAGTTGCAGGCTGCGTATATATGTTATGTACCTCGGTAACCTGTGTTTGTCCCATACCGTGTTGTCGCTTTCATGTAATAGAGACATTTCGAATGTATGAAAAGTTTTCTGAGTAATAAATACATAATTTATACTGACTGGAGGTTTTCCTTGCAGACTATGCTTTGGGTCCGCGCCATATGGAAAGAGGAGCGGAGGGAAGAAGAAGGAGTCATACCAAGTACGTGGGTAAAAGATGGAATCGTGTTTTGGCCATCTGTTAAAAATCACAGAGCAATGCAGACAGGTCAACTGCCCACAAGTTCGTGGAAAAATTTCCTCTGGTCAGGAAGAAGCTACGATCAGGTACACATAATTTAAAATATTATACAAGAAGTATTAATAAATTTTAATCATACATGTATATTGACGGCATATGTACTAGATTTGCAAGTTCAATTTAGTTACAAAAAAATGTATAAAATGTTAGCTGAAACTATATCAACATTAAGCATTAATTTAATAATATAAAAGGTACGTCATAAGTAAAATTTTAATTTATATAAATCTAACGGTAAACCATCTTTTGACAGGACACTCTAGAGAAATAGATACGTCAACTGTTGACTGGCAGCAATCTGCAGGTCATTCAGATAAGTCTTTTCTTTAAAGTCAACAATCAATCATTCGTCCCCATATATATATACATAAATAATGTTTGTTACTTAAGGAGATATTTTATAGAATAATGTTTGTTACTTAAGGATATATTTTATAGAATAATGTTTGTTACTTAAGGAGATATTTTATATATTTTGCAGATCTCCTGCAAGCATAAATCACATTGGAAATAAGTATATAAAATAATGAGCTTCAATATTGGACTGCTTCATTTGTTTTATGACTTGATCATGGCATGTTTTCGGTTGAATGAAGTATGAGAACCATTTACATGTGCAAAATTTCAAGTGTATATGTTAAGATGCTCCACCGCCGACAGAGCATAAGTGATATTAATCATTTGAACTATAATTGGTGTTTAATCGTGTATATATATGTCTTATTAAAACAAAACAAAAAGTATAAATAATTGATTTTGCCTTTGGTGCATGCGCAATCAGTACTTAATTCCATATAGGACATAGTGGCACGGATGCAATTCATTATTTTTTCTTTAATTTTTAACTTGAAGTATAATTAGAAGCTCAAACTTTTCAATGGTGTTATTGGTGTAAAGTAGGTAACTTTTGTAACTGAAGAAAAATACTTAATTGTCTGTTGCTGTTTTTGAAAGTGAAAAATACTACATTTGTATTTGCCAGCGGTGGAGCATCTTTAATAAACTGTTACTGGTTGTCAATTCTTAGAAGAAGTTGAAGATCAGCTGCCTCCAACACACAAGAAGGTAAAACCGTCCAGGCCAGTGACGAGAGAAAGTTCTCCTTCAGGCTGGTCAAGGAGAGTGGATAAGCCAGGTCGACTTCCAGTTTGAAGTTTTTGAAGTTTGTTACCGCTATTTCTCAGAAATTACTGAAGGTATCCTTCTCAAATTTTATGTTTAGGTTGCCTTAGGTCCCTAGTTATGCATATTTTGGGACTGATCGGTCAACAAGATGGCCGACAGGCCACCGTCTTGGATTTTGATAATTGAAGTGTATTACCACTATTTCTCGGAATGAACTGAAGGGATCTGTCTCAAATTTCATGTGCAGGTTTCTCTAGGGGTCTTGTGCATTTTGCATTTTGGGACCAAACAGTCAACAAGATGATCGACATGCCACCTTGGATTTTGATAATTGAAGTTTGTTACCGCTATTTCTCAGAAAGTACCCAAGCGATCTGTTTCAAATTTTATATGTAGGTTCCCCAAGGACGTTAGTTGTGCCTATTGCATTTTCGGATCGATCGGTCAACAAGATGGCCGACAGGTAGCCATCTTGGATTTTTAATAATTGAAGTTGTTTTATGTATCTCGGAAAGTACAAAATTCATATGTAGTAATATGTACTAAAGGTTTGAAAAGCAGAGAAAAGATACCTTTTTCCATTGTCAAATCTAGATCATTCTTTGGTGAGCGCTGGGATCTCTTGTACAAAAAATATTTATTTGGTTTGGCGAAACCTATCTTTAAAATTCATGTTATGCTGGGCGCCAAGATCTATATTTGGTATCTTCTTGTTTTGTTAGGACACTTACGTCGAAATTGAGAAGCTTACTAGGTTTCTGGATATCAAATGCACCAAAGCTTTGTTGGAACGCATCGTGAAAGAAGTTGCGTTTGATAAAATGAAAGCGGAACACAACACGGAGTCTGGTGTTACAAAGAAATGGGCTCATTATAATAAAATGATTTTTGAAACTTGTTGGTATATAGATGTCCGGGTTGTTTCTGGTGATGCTGGCGTTGTTACTGTAATTGGCCGGTATGGTGTTGTGGTTCAATAATGATGGAGACGAATATTGTGTCGACGTTTTATTTTCTTGGTGCATTTTACAATATGCATGCAATATACATTGTACATTATATCGGGAGGCCAAAATGGGACCACACACAAGGTGTGTGCTCCAGGATAGCTCCCTCTCTCTCTAGCCCTGTCTAGCTGTCTCTGTAGTATATCACTGGTCAGCTCTATTTATAATAGTTAGTACATGTAACAAGATCTAGAGAGCAGGTGGGTTTACACATTAGTATTTGGCCATGATATCTAGTACATGATATCTTCTACCGCAACAGCCCACACAATGTATCCATTCCGTGTTATACAAGACTAATCAGGGATTATGCATGATATGACCAACATGTGAACAGATAACTGACCGTATACATTTACATACAATGTACACGAGTAGCTTTAGTCTGACACTAGCCGAATAGCTTATTTTATGAATTCAAATGAAACTTCTTATATTATATTCATATCTGTAAAGATGGCAGGCTTCCAATCTTTCGAAAAGGTATGCAAAAGTGCAAAAATATTGTGGGAGAGACACATTACGTTATGTCTATTGACGGAATCATTTTTATACGAAATTAAATTGAATATATAATTACATTCTGGTAAAACATTTATTATTTTCTAATGTGGTAAGTTTAGTGAAATGAGGCTAAATTGACTAGAAAATTTAAATTGGACACAATGTTATGTTAATGAGTCGAATTGCCTGTGGTTTGTTTGTTAATTACATCACTGCGGTATACCGTATCAGTGAGTGATGAAGAGATCAGTCTCATATTTCATATGAAGACTCATTTTTGGGAACAAGTTATGGAATGGCAATAGGTGTTATAAATAGTTTCCAAAAGTACAAACAGAAACTGCAAACCAAATTTCATTTGCGTGCGATTTATTTCGGCGAATTTCGATATATAGGTAAATTCGCGAAAGTTTATATCCACAAGTCGTTATCTTTCACAAATTTTTGTACAAATAAATTCAAAGGTATTTACATTTAATTTTTAATTCCGCGAAACGTAATCTTCGCGAACATGTAATGGAAATCGCGAAATTTTGTATCCGCGAAAGAAAGTTTGTTTACAGTAATGTATAGTTGGTAATATTCGCAGGGGTTCTAATTATGCGAAATTTGCGGATCCACCCAAATTTGCGAAGTTGAATACCGCGAGAAATTTATCAAAATCATGGATTTACGTATTATTCTTCTAAAGAATGTATTTAAAGGCTACAAAGATAATTCGTAAAAATAAACCCCGCGTTTCAAGCAGTAAATGACGAAGTAGTTTCCATCCGCAAAATTTAACAAAAATAGAATGATGCATCAACTTAAGCTTTAAAATTAAAACAACCATGACTAATTCTGTACATCCACAGGAATCGCCGGAGACAGGAAAACTCACTTTACCGTGAAACATAATGAAATGTTTGATCACAGAGAAGTTGTCAGGACGAAACATCGAACTGATACAACAATAATATAACTCTGATGACAGATTATGACAATATTAAAGGTACTTATATTAAGTGAAACAGCTTTTAGTTTTTAAAACGAGTAGTCTCCCTTTTACTTATTTTTATATACGAGTCTCCCCTGACAAATTAGATGGAAATTAACAATTCCATCTTCGCATATTACAGAGTTACCTCCCTTGCGGGTAGGTATCCATTGTGACGTCATTATTTTGTGAGTTAAACTCACGTTGTTTTCTCTGAAAAGTATGACGTTACGCTCGTAAACAGATGACGTCACAATCAATACCTAATCGCAAGGGTAGATAACTCTGTAATATGCAAACACGGAATACACTATTTAAATTAATTATATACAAATATCAATTAATTTTGACTGAATATGAATGATTGAGAGGTAAATGATGAATATGTCTGCAACTAATGTAAAAGTAATGAAAGTTGTGTTCAAAATTAGAATAATCAATTTGAATATGGGAAATGGTGTTAAGAGTCCTTCTGTGAAAGGAAAATTATTTCATTTAGAAAAGTTCGATAATTTTGAAGATTAGCAAAAGTTATTAGTTTACCAATAATACTTCTCTTATCATCACTGTTTATTTACGTTGTGTTACACTGTTAAACGTAATCATATATTAAGGCCAAAACAACGTCTGTTTAGGGTACAATTGCTAAGTAACAAATCGGTGATCAGGTCGGGTTTTTTTTCATATAGTGTCTTTCACTCTAAATTAATGGCCGAAACCGGAAACTGAGATCGAAATCCCGACTTTTAATTTTTTCGCAGAAAAGTGGGAAAATAACTACGGTCGGGGGTAAAAAATTAGGGTCGGTCGGGTAACCCAAAACAGACATACATTTGTTTTGGCCTAATCGTCATAGAGCTCATCGTCTTATGCTTCCTGCCTTCGTCTTCATTATTATAAAATCAGCACTTTGTGCGTGTACTTTATTTATGTATAACAAAATGCTTTCTAATACTTTTTGGATATATATTTTGTCATAACATCGGTAACAGGATCATTTTTCATGGGAAACTGAGGGCAAGTGAAATAGCAATCATAATTTGAGTTATACACATACATAGTTAATAAATAGTATAAAACCAAAATGATTTTTATTAAAAAAATGGTTTAAGTTCGTTTCTCGGAGAGGAGGAGGGCATGTGAAATCATCCGATTACGGTTTTTAGCTCGCATCTTGCATAGAGGGGGCTTATGGAATCACTGGCGTCGGCGTTGAAAGTGTTAAAAAAACTGTTATCTGTAGCAACAGACATTGATTTCTTCTTTAATTTAGAATTATAAGTGTGTGATGGGTATGAACTGTTATTTTAAGGAAGGAAATGCTGAATTCTGATAATTTCAAGAGGTCCAAAGGGCCAAAATCACCAGGTTAAGGTTTTGGTGTAAGTGTTAAAAAACTTTTTTTTTTTCTAATCCGTAGCAACTGACATTGGTTTCTTCATTAATTTAGAATTATAGGTGTGTGATGGGTATGAACTGTCATTTTAAGGAAGAAAATGCTAGATTTTGAGAATTTTAAGAGGTCGAAAGCGCCTATGCACCAGATTAAGGTTTTGTGTAAGTATTGAAAAACTGCTATCTGTAGCAAGTGACATCGATTTCTTCATTTGTTTAAGTGTTGTGATTGGTATGAATTATCTTTTAAGGAAGAAAATACTGGATTTTGAGAATTCCAAGAGGCCTAAAGGGCCGAAATAATCAGATTAACGTGTTGAAAAACTGTTGTCCAGAACAACTAATATTGATTTCTTCATTACAACAAATAAATATTTGTTGTTGGGAAACAATTTTGCTGCGTCAAGCCAAATATGAAAAAAATGCTGAAAAATTACCATTTTTGAGCTTAAAATAAGATTTTTTCATTTCCTGCGTAGAAATCACTATATATATTGTATGTTTTGGTCCTGATATGTATTTGTTGTTCTATTGTGGTCATTTGGATACCTCATTTGTCTACTCCGGTTGAAAAATGTCAATGTTATGACTATTTTTCAATTTTTAGTGAAATTCGAGATGGCGGCCATTTTGATTACGTCATAACCGGAAGTCTTCCCAACTTATGCAATGTTAACATTTTGATTTGTGATCAGTGGGTCATAAGGGTTCAGAAAAATATTGGTTCGGAGGTTTTTTTTTTTTTTTTGGGGGGGGGGGGGTGCATGTGGGACCCTCCTAGCCCAGGGCCTAATTATATATGTAAGGGATACAACATTCATTTTAGGGGTTAAAAACAGAATGTTGAGAAATTCAAGTGGCCCAATAGGTAAATTTATTCTTGGGTCTTTAATGGTTGCCAGAGGCGTGCTTTGCTGTTCCCAAACAGCTCTTGTTAGTTCAATACCGTTATCTATAACAACTGACATTTATTTCTACAGTATTTGGATTATTAGTGTTTCTGATGGGTATGGGAATCATTTTAAGGAAGAAAGTTTTGAATTTTGTAATTTACCGATGTACCCGAAATGAACAGGTTAATGTTTTGGTGCAAGTGTTGAAAAACTGTTATCTGTCACAACTGACTTTGTTTTCTCTATATTTATGAATTAGTTGTCAACAATGTTGTTTGAAGAAAGCTAATCTCGTGACAATGAAGTAAACTGCGCAACCAAGAAATAAAGTGATCGGAGTTTACTAGTTTCACATCCTCGATACCCGTACTTTTAGTTTATCTGCAGTTCTTTTTCAACATAAAATCATTGTTCACTGATATTGCTAAACTGAAGTAGTGTGTATGCATACTACAGAAATTGGTTTGTGTATTTGTCAATTGTTATTGAGTAATATTGTCCATATGAACTATTATGCTTTACAACTATTGGTTTATTTTAGACAAATACTAATTTACTTGATAATAATAGAAATAACTGTACATGTATTATGAAATTGATTGCTGTATATCCCTGATCACAGTTAAAACATATTTTCTTAGCACTTATCTGTGGCAGTATTAAAAACATAAAGAAAACATTAACTGTCAGCAAATCCGTTGTTATATACACGTATTGATCTATGGACTATACCGGTACCGTCGCCAAAAGAATTTGCATTATCAAATATTGAATAATAATGATAATTATTATTTGGATTTCATATTTATTTTTTTCGTATTTTCTCCTCATTTCAGATATCCGTATATTTTTCATCATTATAGTTTTCGCATTTTGCCGTCACCACATGTTTTCCATATTTTCCCCGCTTTCATTTTTCACATTTTTTGTGGAATTTTTGTGAAAATTTACTCTTATTACTCCCATCCGCATTACTTTTTAGGAGAAAATGTGGAAATTTGAGGTGCGGGAACTTCAGGGTTACGGACGTTATAACCTCCCCTGGACTATCTTATAGTAAAACTGGAGAAAACCCTGGACTATCTTATAGTAAAACTGGAGAAAACAGAACAGAACAGGCGATCTTGTCCTTTGGTCAACCGTGGTTGACTGTGTGACTTAGAGTTTGGGCGTCGCTCTCTCTGTAGTCTTCAAAGGAAATCTTTGCTGGTCAGTGATTGGTTCAGAGTTTTTCGTCTGAGCTGTTTTCACTTTTACTATGGGATAGTCCTGGGTTGGATGTAACGTCACTGAGGCGGAGCGAATTGGAAATGTAAATATTAATATATGAACACGCTTTCAACAAATTCATAGCTACATTGAATACGACTGAATCCCATTGCGTTCATACTACCTTTAACGCCATCAAAACTCTGTTCAATCTCTATGTAGAAACAATTTTGTTGGCCCTAGATGTTCGTTATAATAGTGTTTGACGAAAACACTTACCTTACAAAGTCTTACATCATGTCAGATTATATAGTTCAATGAAAAGAACCGAATATTCAGATGCACTCATACAATGTATTTTCATATCACAACAATAAAAATAGCATTTACAAACCACAAATGCGCATTTATTTTCAGACATTACTCCTGATGGTGGTGAGTCTGAAAAAAGATTAAGAGTTATCGTCAAATATATATGTCATAATTCAATATCATTATTAATAAGAAATCCGTTAGTAATATACTGAGCGCCGATGAAAACGGTGAACACTTTTTCAGTGAATATTTTTTTAACAAAATTTAAGTTCATATCAACAAGATAAGTAAAATACAACATTGAGCGCCTAATCCAAGTAGACAATAATGATTAGCATAACTGAAATCGCCTCCGTGCTGTGAAGCAGCCAATTGTGGAAAACGTACCTGTTGGCACGCGCAACACTGTTTTCAACGAAATTTTGAAAAAAACCACCGATTAGTTTGGAAAACGATGGCACGACTTACGGACAACCACCATCACGCAGAAAGGGTATAATATGTATTTGCAGGTGGACTTTCACAGCGTAAAATTGCACGGAGAACGGTTGTTCGTCCTCCTCTTTTATTAGAATTCAACAGCATTTCGAACAAACTGGCTGGTTCCTTTAACAATAGACAGCGTGCTGGAAGGCAACAAGGGACGTCGGCTCGAAAAAAACCCGCTATACACGGGTAATCGATCTTCGTGACAGCTGCTCAAACGGCAAGAACAGCTATTTGCATCAAAGGAAGAGGATTTTCGTTTCTACAGTCCGCCACTGTTTACGTAATCCTGGTTTAAATGCGCGCAGAACTTTCATTGAAACATGCTGAAACCACGTCGACGTCAAAATCGTCTGACCTGATCCAGGCGTCATTGTCGATGGTTTCTGTGGCAACGGCGACGTGTCTTGTTCATAGTGACGACATAATTCGTGTTTGGAGACGACGGGAAGAACGCTACGTCGTGTGTCGATTCGTGTGTCAAAAATAGGATAGGCGGAGTGGTGGTAGCGTGATGGTTTTGGGAGGAATTACACTCGACCGCAAAACGCCTCTTTTGGTCGTGGATAGAAACTTGACGACGCGACGTTATATCGACAAAGTCCTGCAAATTACCGTCGTACGGTTCTTTCGAAATCATCCAGTTGTCAACATTCTGATAAAACTGTCGGAATGTGTAACTTTCTGATGAAATAATCAGTTTGTCTATACATTTTTGTAACCATTAAAATTTAGCTATTATTGCAGTGTTGCGTTTTCATTGGCGCTCAGTGTATATCTGACTGTACAAGAAACTGATATAAACATTGAAAATGCTGGCATAGTGTACAAAGCAATGTGTATATACGTTTTACATCCATTTACATCTGTGAAACATGCCTTATATGTAAACGTATGTTAAACGTATGGCAAACGTATGTTGAACGCATCTTTTTTCATACGTACGTAAATCAGATGTTGACTTTAATATCCGTTTACTGTAAATCAAGTTTCTTTCGCGGCTATTAAATTTCGCGATTACTGTTTCAAAACTGGTTCGCGAAGATTAATATTCGCAGATTTAACAATTGAAAGTAATAGTCTCATCCTAACCACCACCCCTAACCCCACTCCACCCCACACACACACACACACCTCCACTACCACCAATCGGCCTATTGTTAAATATTTGTATATCAAATATTTTTTTATCGAAATTGTATTATAAGGAATTATTTATCAACCAAAACTCACGGCCATTTAAATGCTTGAGGATACTAGGGCATCCTGCATGATAATTCTAGCGTTTGCATAAACAAATAATTGTCTCCCCTTACACATGTATATAAAATACCATCTTCATTGCCAAGTTCCAAGAACATAGAAAGCATGATAGATTTTAAGGAATGCTCTTTAACTAACTT
>SAYR01052160.1:1551531-1606745 GCA_004382745.1 Argopecten irradians irradians | reverse complement strand
TCAAATATTTTTTATCGAAATTGTATAATAAGGATTTATTTATCAACCAAAACTCACGGCCATTTAAATGCTTGAGGATACTAGGGCGTCCTGCATGATAATTCTAGCGTTTGCATAAACAAATAATTGTCTCTCCTTACACATGTATATAATATAAGACTCTTTCATATGTGGATATGAAGGATAGGGATATTCTACCCGAGGGTCACAAAATGTAGTAAAACCCGAGGCTTGTCGAGAGTTTTGCAACATTTTGTGATCCCGAGGGTAGAATATCCCTATCCTTCATATCCACCTATGAAAGAGTATTTTTCTTTCATACCTCGACGTTTTATTGCAATTTTACAACTAAAATATCCCTCCATTTTGAAATAAATTCGAAGAAATCCATGTCTGAAAGTCAATTTTCCATACATGAAAAATTACGTGATATTTTCAACACAAATTCTGTTGTTTGCATCTTTTATAGTGAAACCAGTCATATTTGTGAAAAAAATATTTACCGAGGAAGTAGAGATTTTGTTGACGCCGTGACGTCACGAGGCTTTATTGCATGGGTAGCCATGTAATACAGCCTCAGGCGACATGAGTGTATTGCCCTGGACCAGCCAGTATTACACCAGTAGGTATGAAAGAAAATACCATCTTCATTGCCAAGTTCAAAGAACATAGAAAGCATGATAGATTTTAAGGAATGCTCTTTAACTAATAGTTTGTTCCTCAACTTCTATAATACTTTCCCATGGAGAAATTTATCTCAATGAATTCTTTAAAAATTAAGGAATGTTCATGAAACTGGGCGCAGGACTTCTGCTCAATGCATTATTGAAATGCTGATTTACCGAAAATGATCCAGGTTAACATATAACAGTACTCCCCACCGGAGTAACAAATATTATTTTAAGCCCGTTTGACCTACCGAATAGCATGCAAATGTAAAGCCATAAGAATGCTCCTCGCCGGAATAACACATTTATTACTTCAAACCCATTTTCACCTTAAACCCATTTTTACCTCAAATTCATTTCATATCTACAGAATAGCATGCACATGTAAAGTCATAAAAATGCTCCCCGCCGGAATAGTACATATTACTTTAGACCCAATATAAACTTAAAGAAAACGAATATTCAAAGAAACCCTAGAGTGACCTGGAGAAAGACAAACCGAAGACAGGATGATATGAACATTGAGAAGTCGAAAGTTAAGAAAACTGGTTTAGAACTTCTGTCGTCTTTATCGGAGAGATAGATTTTAGATTTTAAAATAATAGTATATTACGAGTTGAAACTAACACCTTGAGGAGCATACTGGTTATAAAATAGCTCTCGCCCTCCCCCACCTCTCTCTTTTTCGCTCTTCCCTCACTCTCTCCCCCTCTCTCTGTCTCAAATACAACTTTATATATTATGTATATCTTTTCTTGGAAATGCCAACTTGTTGAATGTTTTATTATTTTTTTTGGAACGGGCTTTATATAAGTTGTATAACTTATGCCCAATCCCATTGCACATTTTGCAATAAAATTTGTTTAAAGATGCTCCACCGCCGACAGAACATATATGATACTCATCATTTGAACAACAATTGGTGTTTAATCGTGTATATATATGTCTAATTAACACAAAAAATAACATAAAATAATTCATTTTGCTTTGGTTTATGCGCATTCAGAACTTCATTCTATATCTTGAAGTTACATTAGAAGCTCAAACTTTCCAATGGTGGTAATGGTGTAAAGTAAGTAACTTTTGTAACTGAAGAAAAATACCAAATCGTCTGATCCTGTTTTTGATAATGAAAAAAATACCGTTTGTCAGCGGTGGAGCATCTTTAAATAAATAACTTAAATCCATTTTACTTACCGAATAGCAAGCGCATCTTCCGTCATAGCAGTGGTGCCTGTCGGAAGAGCAACCATGCATGTTATCACAATCGTCCCGTACCGTGCAGGCTGTAATACAAGGGTGTAACGTATCTATCAGTTAGGTTCGCTTACTTGTGTAAAGTACTAGTAGCACTACTTACTGTATAACTGATATGCTTGTGTTGAGTAAGATGATGAATAAAACATGGCTGTTCGTTATAAATGGTTGTTGTCTAGCTGCCACATTGTGTGTGCTATAGAAGCCATTGACCCACGTAACAAAGGGTACAGATACTACAATTACACTGTTCTAATCTGACGGAGTATAATTGGTCTATATATTTAGGTGTTAATACGAGACTGTTAGAAATGATTTGGTTAAAAAGATTGGGGAAAAAATAACAATAAAAACAATCACAAAAGTAAATAGATAATGACGATAAAAAAATCAAAGTACTCATGGTACTAAAAGGTGGTGACTTCATAAAATGTTTTTTGGTGAAATTAAAGAAATGTGGATCAAAGATGTTTAAAACGAAAATCGAAGAGGTTTTCGACAAAACTGGACAAACAATGTAGAATGAATTGAGACTCTGGTTATAAGCAATACATTCTATGGTATTCCAAAGGAACATGAATAGCATAAAATACTTTTTTATAAACATATATGCAGATTATTCCAAGTTGAATTGGATAAGAAATGTCTTTGGTCAGCATCATTAGAGGTGGCAAAATTGTGGAGATGATTTGATTTATCTTATTATATATTCTGTTAGCAATCTACGTATGTTTCTTATTGACTTAAACAGTATATATCTGATGTCCATCCAATATGCCTTAAGTCCAAAGTTTTCACATAGTTACATAACTTTTGACTTAAAGGCCTACTACTTTTACGGAACGGCTTTTAATTTTTTAAATGGGATTGTAAAATGAGATTGACAATTTTGTACAGTCGTAAAAATTCTTTCTCAAACGAAGTGATAATACGGATCTGTATTTGAATCAGATTGGTAGAACTTATCAAGGTAAAGTTGACCACTGCCCGAGTCACGCAGTCACACTTCAGAGCCACGAGAGTTCCAATCTCACGGTTACTTTTATTGTTTAGAGTGACCACACTTCTTGCTGAAGCACGGTCGTTTTTTTTTATCTTGGACAGGTTATAGTATTAAAGAAACTCTTGAGTTATCCCTCTTTTTGTTTTGAAATGACCAAAATGGTTGTTTTTTGCACAAAACTGTTTGCTAGTGAATTGTAAAATGCTCTTTGGTCAGCAATATAGATTTACTTGCATCTATATTTCGGAAATATAATCCTACCGTTTTGTACAGATATTTTTTTTTCAAATTCCAGTTTTAAATTCCTAACTTTTTAAAGAGTATATGGTGAAGTATCTTTTAATTGGTTGTATGTTCCGAGGGTGCCATTAGGCTAATATTTAAACCATTGAGTTATCTAATTACATTTTAATGGTACATTTTACCTTATGGAATAACAGTCTTTAATGCATTTCGGTGTTCTGTGTAGTTGTATTGATACTCACGTGTTCCTTTATATGGTCGGTTGTCAGTTGCTGGTGCACTTGTGGTTCCGCCATGTGAATGGCATTCACACTGCCCGCGGATACAAGACCAGTGATGCGTAGAGTCTTCGCATGAGCCTGAGCAGTCAGCGTAAGTCACGCAGCTTGTAGCACGCCTCACAGCGGCCTGGCATACAGCTACAAAATTAAGTTTGACGCGTGATTTGCATGCGTGTTTGTATGTGTGTTGTATGGATGCTTGAATGAGCATAAAACACGGGTAATAATTCTGTATTTGCAAGTCATACAGCTATCTGTCGACGCATATAGGTATTGATTGTGACGTCACGTGTTAGAGACTACTGTTGAAGAAAGTTCTTTATTTGCACGAAATTAATTTTCTTCATCAGTCAATGTAAATTACAAAACTGACAATCAATCCTTAAATGTCGTAACAAGCGATATCTTCCCGCAAGGGCGGATGTAGAGAGTAAACAAAGGCGGCATTGTTGACAATCAAAACTTGTTTATTATTACATATTGAAGTGGCAATTTTTATTCATAACTAAGATGCAAAGTATAATCACTGTCAGAATATCACATTTGGATAAGTGTTAGAATATCAAATTTGTGGTATCAGATCTTTCACGAGAAAAGCAATCACAGAAAATATTTTTTCAATTAACATAAACAAATCCAACCGAACTTTCACTTTTGCCCCGGTTCACGTAGAATGTTGCCCATACACTTATCAGATACAAGAAATATATCATTAATTTCGGTACGTATACGTACTTTCCGTTGAATTGGTCGACATTTCGAGATCCAAGCTATTCCAAAGTCACGCCCGTTAAACAAATGCAATACATAACCACTGAGGATTTGATAAATTAGATTTTAGGCATCTAATAAGGTAAACAAACTACTGTAAGAGCGATTTGAGTAGTTCTAGACAAAATAATCTTTATTACACTGGCAAGGGACAGGGTTCGGCATACAAGACATCCGACCACTATGTGTAATGGCGGACAGTAACCGAGTTTGAATATTTCAAAACAGTGGTCTTTTCTGGCATATCACAGTAAAACCAAATTATCTAATTTCTATTAGAACTGGTTTGCTTCCTATATATTTGCAAATTTTAATGTAACCTTAGACTGAATTATTCCTTTAGGTAACCGCGAAAGAAAGTAACAGTTACAGTATATTTAGATAATATCTCATTCGACTGCATTTATGCGTGTGCAAACGCCAATCATGAAGATCGTCAGATGATGAAAAGGCCAATGATTGGATAGAAACCGTACATATTTACTTAAGGATTAACTTGAATACACTTTTTATGTTATGGAGATATAACACAAAAAATCTGAGTGTGCTCTAAATAAATCTTGTAATCATTTTTTTCTTAAGAGTTAAGTAAAGTAAGTTAGTAATTCCACTTCTGTTGATGGAAAAGTATTACACTGGCTTATCAACTAATTCTAAAAATGTGACATTGCAAACGCCGACGTCTTTTTTTACACGTTATGGGCCGATAAACATATTTTTAAATTAATGAAAATGTTAAACTCGATTTGAACATGTAAATAACATGTGCTGGAACATATTTAAACACACCTCTGACAAAAAAAAAAAAATGAAATTTTCGCTCAAATTTTTATGGGATTTTTCCCACTGAGGAGGAACAATTATTACATCAAATCAATATCTACCTTTAATATCTTGTACTTACCCAATGTAACACAAACGAGGAGAAGAACCAGTAAAGCTCGCATGTTGTCGATTAGGTTAGCCTTGTAATTTCTGCCAAATAGCGCAATTTAACTGATATACCAAGTACAGGGGATAGTTTTGGTCATGACGGAAACACATGGTCGTTTCTCATTCTTATCTAAGCCATGAATACAATACTGGTTTGTGATGTTATATCACGTAACATAGTTCTAATTTTAGTGTTCAATGTATTGACTTCTGTTCCGATTGCTGATAATGTTTTATGTTGGGTTTTTGTTGGTCTTTGGCAGCTTCAGTGATATAGCACTATAAAAAGGACAATAGTTCCACTATACAAGAATATACAACAAGAACTTACGGATGTCTCCAAAAGCACACAGCTCGCACTACACACACGCTTCACACCGCATACATTGGAGGCCGTCCTGTCTTGACCCTGACTGTTAATAGGACGTTGATTTATTTTAATTCAAACATACAAACAAATGGTGGTTCACAGTTGGTTTTGTATTGTTTATTGTTAGTACTGTATATTTATTTTCGTTGTTTCGGGATCTATGGTCTATTAACCAGATGCCAGAGCTCTGCAGAAAATCTTTTTAAATGAGCAGATATGATTGTTTGCAAAGGTCTGGCATCTATGTAAAGGCCAAAAATATCGTAAGAAGATAGTTTAATGTTTATAAAATTGCTGGATTGGTTTCATTTGCTACTATACATTATAATTATGCATGTGCAATGATGGAGACTATTTCGTTTTTATATAAATGATATCAGGTATACCAAAACATGTTTTCATTGAGTTTCGGTCAACTTATATTATGTTGAACTCTCGGACGGACTTTCGGTTCTCTAGTTCAAAATAACACATTTTTACCTCAAACTAAATGAACAAAGACATATTATTGACCTTTAACCTTTTAATTTTAAACATGCCTTTCGCTATTGTGGAACTATTAAAATATAGATCGAAAATATATGGAATGCCCATTTTAATTGATACAACCATGATTATTTATTTCTAACATATAACCATTCAATATAAATTAGGTTGTACTTTGTTCTCAGATGGGTAGGGATAACTATTGTTTAAAGTTAAAAGTGTCAAAATCGAGCAAAAATTTTGGCATGTTAAATGTTCTTCATTAATATCTTTGAAACCATAAGGTTTGATGAATTAAGCTGTGAAAATCATTAAAATGGTTTCAGATGCCTTATAACCGTTAGTTACAACACAGAAATTATGTACTGTAAAATTGTTGTTTTTATGCCTTATGTATGTTTAGTTGGAAACTTTCCCGCAGAAATCACTTTACAATTACAAACAACACTGTACAAATGTAAAATGAAATTGTAGACCACAATTAGGCTTCATGGTCTGACTGTAGTTACTCATTTCGCTTCACTTTAGATGTACATTTAATGCTTTTGGCAATACTGCTAAAAAACATTTTTTTGCTGTTATTTGTATTTGTAAAATTAAAATCAATGCATTGTAATTTTCAAAATGTTATAACTTTTGATGATATTATTACATATTACATATTAAAAGCTCATCTTGATTCGTGAGCATGAAAAATACGGTACAAATAACTTTAAAACCTCTTTGGAGATTTGTCTGTTCGACAAGAGCAGCGTGAATAGATTCACATCCCTAACCCTCTTCATATATAGGTCAAACCGAGTAAAATCATTATCAGATAAGCTGAACTAGACTAGCGTTATATAAGGCCAGTTCAGTTCTGTTATACAGTTTAATTCCTTCGGTGCAATCGGTACTCAATTGTGTGAATAGACAAACCAATAAAAGAACCAGTGAGTATTTTATAATCACTGACTATCAATAAAAAATAAAATGTCCATCAAATCTAATCTATTATCATGTACCAGACGACAATATACATATAAATTGCTGCCGCATCACTATAAAAGGAAATGTGATATATAATAGAATGTACACTACAGCTCTCGTGGAACATAAAATACCCACGAGCCCGTCACGGGCGTGGGCATCGTGGTCCCAACGCGTCCACCGGAAATGATGATCCGCGACGATCCGTAGGAATATCGCGTCACGTCTGGTCCCATAATGATAGCTTCGATAGAATATGAAAATCTATACACGTTTCAGGGTGAAAAAAAAATGTACGCTATAACATAACATGTTGATATGTTTGTTTAAATGATGTTTATGTATGAATTTGCATGCAATTTATATGAGTACCTTTTGATGTTTTGGGATGTTGATGGAATCAATAAGCATTTTACATCTGCCCGCACGGTCATCCATTTTATATAGACTGGATTGCCTGCCGTCATTTTCCTACTCCATGCTAGGCTAAGTATTTACGACCGCAACCTACCGGAGATAATTGGTACTAAGGCAGGTAATCCAGTCTGCCATTTTATGTGGATTGTGTTCTTTAGCGGAGACTCGGCACCATTTTTCTCTGAAAAGGCATGAAACAGCTGTACACTGTAGTATAAATTGAAGGTTCTGTCTGCGATAATGAACGAACAGTTCATTTGGTACTTTCATGCAGATAAAAAAAATCAAATAACTTCAAAGAAAGACTCTGCTGGCCTGCACTTGGTCAGTGTTTTTTCAGAGTTACGATGATGGAATGTTATCAGAATAGTTGAAGATGATTTTATTTTATCAATTTCTTTACTTAACTGGTTCAGTGAACGTCGATGTCAATTGTCAAGTGCGCATTAACATAGTGGCAGTAAACAGCTGTCAATCAAATCACACGTGACCTTGCATTTTGTATTGTGTGTGCTACGATGTTTGCTCCGACATTGAATAGAAACACGTGCGTTTGTGAGCGCGAGGCGTGGCTATATTACACCTGGCGATCGGTCAATTGCTACACTATGTTCATTTTTTTGTAGTGGGAGTCTAGCAAAATGTTAATATTTAAACAATGATTCACATTGATCGCTTGATTTACTTCGTCTTTCTAGATACTTCAGTCTGGTAGTTATTCAATCTTTTTTACATTTAGTTACACTTTGTCACATTAAACTCTGCTGTTTTAGTCACACTTTGTCATATTTATTCACATTTAATCACACTTCTCACATTTAGTCACAATTTCTGACATTTAACTAAACTAATTTAGTCACACATTCTCATATTTAATCACACTTCTCACATTTATTTCACTTTCTCACATTTAGTCACACTTGTCGCATTTAGTCACACTTGTCGCATTAAGTCACAATATCTCACAAAAAACTATACTGTTTTTGTCACTCTTGTCACATTTAGTTACAATTTCTGACATTTAACCACACTTGTCACACTTAGTCACAATTTCCCACATTTAACTATACTGTTTTAGTCACACTTTGTCATTTTAGTCACATTAAGTTACACTTTGGGACATTGTGATATGTGTTATACTAGTGTTATCCTAGACATAAATAAAGCCTGTAATTGTCAGTAAATGGTAGCAGAACGAGTTCAGCTTCATTCTACAAAATTAACGCTCTAATCTAATACAAAACTTGTAATTTAAATTGAGTGGGACGATTGGTTTGCTTGATATATATGTGACCAGCGTTGGTGTGTTGCTTCTTGTCTTCGATTGCATACTTCAGTGATATAGCACTATAAAAAGGGCAAGAGTTCCACTATACAAGAAGACACAACTCGAACATAGCGCAGTCTGCCAAAACACGCATCTCGCACAACATACACACAACACACCGCATACATGGGAGGCCGTCCTTACATTTTCCTGGCTGTTAACATGACGTAAATCAATCATACAAACAAACGAATAACGGTGGCACACGTTTCATTGCAACTAAAATAGGTTTTAATAGATTAATAAAACACCAGTTTCGTTTATATAAATTGAACAGGTAGCGAACTATCTGCTTTGCGACATTTAAATCTAGGTTTTAATGACGAATGTTTTATAGACTGATGACAGTAATTGAGTGGATGACATAGAAACCAATGTTTTAACGCATTGGAGGGAAAACAAGACTGATTGAAATTGGAAAAAAAATTATGACAGATGGGGTTGAGTGGCTAGCAGCTGCTTTTTAATTATACATAAGTTATTGTATAAAAAATAGGAAATTTGTGACGTATTGCGTAGGAAAAATGAAATTTCATACACAACAAAAGGTTTAAGGCGTTTTGTCATTGCAGCCTTAAATAACAACATATGACAATCTAGTACGATTATGTAATTGCTATTTGATTACAAGGACGAAGAAATACAAAATGAAAGAGAGAAAAAGGAAGAAAGAAAGAAAGGAAGAATGAAAGAAAAAACATTTGATCTACATGTATTTAGGGAAAACACATAAATATTTAATGAATGAATGAATGGATAAAAGACTGAATGCATGAATGAAAGGAAAAAAAAGAAAGGAAAAAAAGAAAACCCTTTGATCTACTTGTACTAAGGGGAAAAAACTAAAATATATATGAATGAATGCATGAAGAAAGAAAGATAGAAAGAAAGAAAGAAAGAAAGAAAGAAAAAAGGAAAGAAAGAAAAAAGGAAAGAAAGAAAGAACGAAAGCATGATCCAAAAATGAAGATAGGAAAGATCGTGACATGTATTGGAACAAATGAAATCCCTCATAGACATTGTTAGGTCTAAGGAGTTTCCTAGTTATACCATATATCATATTCTACTTTCTTGAATAATAACAGATAACAGTCTAGTATGAGTAAGAATGTGTTATTGTATAAACGAAAGAAGTGATCGACTTCAAAAACAGAAAGAAAAATAATGTAAGAAAGAAAAAGAAAGAAAGATAGAAAGCAAGAAAAAAGAAATGGATGAGATACATGAAAGAGAAAGAAAGAAAGAAATATAAAGAAAGAAAACAGTGATCGTCATGCATTAAGAAAAGACAATATAGAAATGAAGAATAAAAGAATTTGTCTACTTATAAAAGATGAAAGAAATAAAGAAATACCGAGAAAGAAATAACACAAAAAGGAAGAAAGAAAAATGAGTAATCCCCTTGAAAAAAAATCATTATGAAAGATAGAACGAAAGAGACATAAATAAAGAAAGACAAAAAAAATAAAGAAAGAAAGGATTTTTTCTCTCACTTGAAACACATTTTTATTGGCTTTTTTCACAGAATACGAAGACAAATACAAAAGAAACATCTCTTTCACTCTCATTTTCTCACTTATTATATTTATTATATTTTAAATGCCTTGGTTTCAGTCCCCAGTAGACATTTTTCTTCTTTTAAATATTTCATTTTGTTATGAAACTTCACACGTTAAATTACATTTATACTGCATCTACAATGCATGTGTATAACATTTCTCTTTGCGAATAGTAGTATTTGTATTCACATATCATTAATCTTTAGCCAGATTTTATAGTAAACCCAACTTCAGATTAAATACATTTAGTTTGCCATTGCACAAGGAGAAATACCTTCCAGAATTATAACAATTTTAATATCTTACTTACACTTTCAACATACAACATATTGCCTATTACACGCAGTCTATGTATTTATATATACTTCTTAACGATCAACATTGTGTACAGTGTTTTGCACTAGGTATTGCTTACCGCGCTTGCGGTAACTGATATACACAAAAGTTTTCGATAAAATCCAGCTTTCAATTTGCTCCTTAATGTATCGACATGCTGACTTTCATAGAATATGTGTAATACGGATTCCTCCCTCTGCTTACAGAAAACCATAAAGGGTTGTCTAAAATATTAATTCTTGTTAAAAAACCATTAGTGTTGCCAATATTCAATGGTTTATTCCATACTGGAACCACCTTAGAGTAACATCCTTTTTTATTGTACTCAGAGTAACATTAGAAAGGTCAAACTATATATAGCTATACATAGCTACTGGATCAATGAAATTTTGTTCACCGAATGATGGGTAGCCTGACTGTAGCTGTCAATGCATATAGATAAAAATAAATATTTTGTTATCTGATCATGATGTTATTGCATACAAAACAAAATCCAAACCAATTCAAATTCGAAGTGTGATAGTCCCTCGTCAATTGGATTCCCTCGGAGAAATACATGAAAAATGCAGAAAGAAAGAAAAAGAAAGAAAACGCTTATCTTAATATAAAGAAAGGAAGCAGTGATGAAAAAGAAAGAAATAGAGAATAAAGAACGAGAGAGAAAGAAAAAAAAATCCAATCTAAAAATCAGAAAGATCATGGTATGTTGCGTCAGAAAAAATAAGATCTACCAAGGACATCAGTTGATGAAAAAGAAAGAAATAGAGAATAAAGAACGAGAGAGAAAGAACAAAAAAAATCCAATCTAAATATCAGAAAGATCATGGTATGTTGCGTAGGAATAAATAAGATCTACCAAGGACATCAGTAGATTTAAGGTGTTTACTGGCTATATCATATTCTGCAGCCTAAAATAACAACATACGGAAGTCTAGCACATTCCACAATATCCGCTGCTTTGAGCATTTCTAATCCGAAAGAATTAATGTACAATATACTGCTCGCTATATATAACAGGGAAGCGACTGAGAGTCAATCTCAATAAGAAATATTTTTATTCATATATGTACAGTACTGATGTTTATCTTATTTTCCTTAGGTTTGGTTTTAAAAGTTTAACGACTTATTTATCTTATTTAACAGCCAAGGTCATGTAAGCACGTGCCAGCTTTGTTGGTGGAGGAAAACCGGAGTACCAGGAGAAAAACCACCGACAAAGCGGTCAGTACCTAGCACCATAGAAATAATAGAATTAAACTGGCAATTCTTACTAAACTATATATATATAGCAACTGGATCAATGAAACTTTGTTCACCGGATGATGGGTAGCTTGACTGTAGCTATCCATGCATATAAATAAAAATAAACATTTTGCTATCTGGCCATGATGTTATTGCATAAATAAACAAAATCTAAACCAATACAAATCCGAAGTGCCATAGTCCCTCGTCAATTGGATTCCCTCGGAGAAATTTCCGGTAATCTTCGGAAATATAACACCAAGTCCCTCGTGCCATTGTTTGCCGTATTCCACAATTCGCTATTCGTAGGCTATATGCTTCCAATAAAAAACTAGGGTAAACAGACCACATTATTAATCATTAAAAATGAATCTTATAAAATAATGCCAGACAAAAGTTATACATTTATTTATCTCTCTTGAACACCAAATCCCTGCACGTAATTACTGTGAATGTGAAAATTTACGCGAGTGGGAAATTGTCGCTAAATACGAGAAGGTCACTTGATCCTATAAATTTTCCCAGCACAAAATATTATGTACATTTTGTAAACCTTGTTCGTAAAAGTATGATCAATTATAATTGTTAGTAAATCAATGACGGGTATAGATAATAAAAGAGGCAACAGGTTTTTATCCTTCTGTATGAACGAGCAAAGATTTAGAATAAAAAAAAATTGTGTGAATGTGTTTGCGATACTTTATGTTATGTCTAAATAACATGCATGTTTTGAACGTCTTTGAAAAACTAAAGGTAAAAATTAAAGATGCTCCACCGCTGACAAAGGTATTTTTTCACTATCAAAAACAGGAGCAGGCGATTTAGTATTTTTCTTCAGTTACAAAAGTTACCTACTTTACACCATTACCACCATTGAAAAGTTTGAGCTTCTGATTTTACTTCAAGTTAAAAATATGAAAAATAATTAATTGCATCCCGAAAAAATTCCGTGTCACTATATCCTATATGGAATGAAGTACTGATTGCACATGCACCAAAGGGGATATAAATTATTTTATATCCTTTTTTTTTTGTTAATTAGACATACATTATACACGATTAAACACCAATTATTGTTCAAATGATGAATATCATTTATGCTCTGTCGGCGGCGGAGCATCTTTAAATGGATCAGATGATGCGATTAGTTTATTTTAAGCTGAGAAAAAAAAACAATGCTTATTAAAATGCTAAATATTCCGCAACGTGATTTCTGATCACGTTTGAATATTAAAGGAAATACCGCGGGAGGAAATGAACGCATCACATTACAAGAACTGTGTAGTAGGATCGATAATAGTCGGGGGTATCATTAAACGAATTGTTGTGTCAACATCAGACAGCATATTGCTGTTTAAGCTAGTCTAGTCTATGGGAGTGGGCTTTAAGCCAATGGTACTGTTACACATTATACTCTGGCTGCAATCAGAACAGTTAATCAGTGTTAGACATATTACATAAGTCGCCCCAGGCTAGATCTCTTAACGCTGTCGTACCATAGAAAACATCCACCAATCCCCCTGATAGACAAGAGCTGTTGGAGAACAGCAATGCTCGCCTATTCAGAAGAAGTTGATTTTCAAATATTTACTATTTAAACATGGAAATATGACAAATTAACAGACTCAAAAACCCCCTACAGGGCCCCAAATTGGTTGTATTATCACGTTCAGCATCCATACACATTGGGAAAATAAAATCATAAACATTTGTGATGACTTAAGCTTAAACAATTGACGAAACAGAAACTTACTCAAAAACTTCAACGTGAAATGGGACGCCAACGCTGACGCCGAGGCCGGGGTGACAACATTAGCTCCCCCTATTCTTCGAATAGGCGAGCTAAAAATGCGCAACATTGCCATGGCAGGTTGGCATTCTTGGTATTAAAACTTGTATGGGTAGCTGAAGGTAGAGAATAGATTTCAGAAACAGGCATAAAAAGATAATTTCTTGTATTTCTCTGGTGCACGGACTTCCTCGGTGACAGCTTCAGCGTATTTCATCAAGTCGAAAGTTCTTGCTGGAGGTGTCTCCACTTTTGCCGAGCGTTATGCAAGTTAACCATCAGCAATGGCCTCGATTTTTCTACCTAAAATAGAGTTTTCATTATCAGAATTATTTGTCACGTGATCCTTGAAAACATAATCACAGTGGGATATAATCCATCGTAGACAAAGTGAAAGAAAGAGTAACGCCGTCCTCTTTGATCCCACCATCCTCGATACTCCATGGGTTACTATCACTGACGTTATACCAAACCCTTAAGTATTTAATAGTAAAACTGAAGGCAGCCCAGGAGGAAAAATCTGAACCAATCACAAGCCTAAAAAGATTTCCTTTTATGACTACAGAGAGAGTGACGCCCAACTTCAAAGCAACACTGTCAACCACAGTGTACCGTTGTGTACAGTGTACTTTTTAAAGTGCATCAAAGGACGAAATTACCAGTTCTGTCCTTGTGCCTCCAGTTTTACTATGATATAGTCCAGGGGTTGATATAAAGCACTCACATCGTAATCTTCGCCTCCTTTAATGGTCAGGAAACATAGTCAAGAGGTTTTGGTGACAGAAGGCTAATTCAAATTACAAGTGCACATCATAATACGACCAGACAACCGTTAATCACGTGCATCGCGTGCGAAAAAAAAGTTAAACGAATACAAATCGAGGAGTGACATTACCAGACTGGAAGCAAGTAATATTTTCATGACAAATTCATCGTTTCCTGTATACTATAAACGTGGATATTTTTGCGAGTGCTTATTTTCGCGATTTTCATTCAGACTTTCACTATTCACTTTCGAGATACATTTTTAGATATTTAACGACTATATTCATACATTTTGAAATATTCCGCCTTGGGAAAGTTTTCGAGATCAAGCGACCTTCGTGTAATTAGCGTTAATTTACACCTCGCGTAATTTTCCATATTTACCGTATATGAACAATTTATGTCCCCAGTGGTAGATCTAGAATGGAGTAAAGGCTTTTTTATCCAAAGGTCAGGTAATTCTTTACGCTGTTCGTGACCGGGTTGGGTGTGTTGCTAGTTCCACTATACAAGAAGACACAACACGAACATACCGCAGGCTCCCAAAACATGCACCTCGCTCTTCACAAACACTACACACTGCATACATGAGAGGCCGTCCTTACATGACCCTGGATGTTTAAAGGACGCTATAGTAATCAAACAAATAAACAAACAAACTGTTCGTGACGGAACTATACTATATTTCGAGACCGTATATATACCTACTCATGGCAATTTTGACATCTGATGCACGTGTATAAGTTTTCTTCTTATGTATGTCTGCTGTTTAAGGCGTTGACAAAATAAAACAACGATTAAATAAATAAACCCTGTAAATTTGAATAAAATATTTACGGAATAGATTTTTATTTTGTTGAGGTTATGAGGGTATAATGATAATGGTGCACCTGTAAATTGTGTAACCGCGGCGAAGCTCTGTTTCTTGTATTTTTTAATGGTTATCCTGTCAAAAAAACCATTCATTTTTAACAAAATATTAACCAAAAATTAGTGAAATGTTTTAACAATGCTTTAATGTCTTCAGCAACATTCCTTTTTGTTTCGCGAACTGATTTCCTGATTTCTTTTTATATCGAGGTACCTCACTTGATTGATTGTCTTCCGAACAGAATCGCCGCTTGTGTTCTACTATCATTATACAATGATATTGAAAATACTAGAGAGCATGTTTATTGAGTCCATGTCAGTGCAAAGTGTAAATATACACGTATAACGTGTCAGATCCCTTACTATGCCATGCATATTCTGTAAACAATCTTTCTTTCGCGGGTACGAAATTTCGCGTATTCCGTTTCAAAACATTTCACGAGGATTAATTTTCACGGATTTTATTTAGATCAGGAAATTCCCCAAAATTAATCGCACGCGAAAGAAAGTTTACAGCACAGATCAAGTATGGTGCAAATATGTGAAATAATATTATTAAAAATTTATCCCATAGCTATGCATGTTTCACAATGGAAAACCCATGTGATAAATTCCATAGTAGTTGGTCAACTCCAAGATCTCTTGATTCCGATTGGCTCTCAAATTCGGGTTACTTTTCATAGCGCATTTTCTTTTAAATAGTATTGTATTTACTGTTTAACAGGTAGTTGCTTATTCAAAGCATTAAATAATATATTAATCTATTAAGGCACTTTATTTTATGGCGGAAAGATATCACTGCACATTGTATTGTGGTAAGTTTCCCTGAATGAAGACGAGAAAATGGTCACCACGGTATAAATATAGAGTTAAAATTATGGGATAAATAAGTTCCCCAACGCGTGACTGTTGTTTATCATGTTTATCAAAACCCTCATTAGTTTATTTTCAATTTTTAAAAGACACTCGCTAAAGCTCGTGTCTTTTCAAAATTTGAAAATTAACTAACTCGAGTTTGATAAACATGTTAAAAAACATTCATTTGTTGGGGAACCTCTATCTTTATTTATATCCACTTGCCACTTCTACTATATAAACTAACCGAGGCAAAGTGCCACCCAAAAAGTGATCATTATGACGTCACTAATATTGACATGGTTACGTCAACTGATCACCGTCAAAATGGCTGTTCAATTTTATAGATTAAATCGTTTTTGACAAACTGTTTTCTTAAGGTCTAGCTTAACAAAGATAACCTTTTGGGTGCCACAAGAATCCTCTTAGAAAGTTTCATGGAGTTTTAACTGTGCAAAAATAATGACATTTTGAAAAGGATACATCGGAAGACTCAGCAAATGGAATGAATTGAGAGAGCAGACAATTTCGTATTGTTATACCAAAATATGGTAAAAATCCGCCGATAAATAAAGCCATTGTTCACAATAGAAAAAAAAATGTCAAAAATATGGAACAAACAATCACGTCGCCTTTATTCCGTCGAGCCGATCTTCTGATGCGCGAAAATGACGTTGCTGAACAGTTAGATGACGTCATCGCTATTGTTAAACTATCGAAGTTCAGAGAGCCTACTTTGGCACTCAACGGTAGTATCATAGAGCCTATATATAGGCTCTGTGGCACTCTAGGGGTTAAGTTTCAATTTTAATGACCAATAAAATTTTTAAATATATTTCAATGATATTTAAATGCTAGTTAGATTATATAACATGTTTTCATTTTAATCAAAATATCAAAAATGATAATAAAACTGCAATTTGAGACAAGACGAGACAACGTAATGATCAAGTTTCAATTTTAATGACCAATAAAATTTTTAAATATATTTCAATGATATTTAAATGCTCGTTAGATTATATAACATGTTTTCATTTTTATCAAAATATTAAAAAAATCCGTCGATAAATAAAGCCATTGTTTACAGTAGAAAAAAGCCGAAACCATGGAGCAAATAATCACGTAGCCATTATTCCGTCGAGCCGAACTTATTGAGCGCGAAAATGACATTGCAGAATAGTTAGATGACGTCATCGCTAATGTTAAACTGTCAAATTTCAGAGAGCCTATAAAAAGGCCCTTTGGCACTCAACGGTAGTATCACAGAGCCTATATATAGGCTCTGTGGCACTCTAGGGGTTAAATTTGTTTTGATGTTGAAGAATTTAACATGAATTAAGGAACACAGCGCATGCTGAGTGCTAAACTGAAAACATTTTTTAAGAAAAAATATATTATGATGAATTTCGAGTGCCATCTATTGCAACGCATTGTTTAGGCGGCAACGATACTTTTTTTGTTTGTATAACGCGATACATGGTAGGGGCAGTCCAACTGCAAAGTCCATCAGCTAGCTTTTATGTCTGTGCGGATGCTGTCTGATCTCTGTGTATGGTAGTCCTAAACGGCAATCGGAAACCTTTGTCACTTTCAGTAAACGTATTCTCTCGTTTACGGAAAGTGCCGAAGGTTTCCATTTACCTGGATAGGTGACTGCTCCGTTGGTTCAAACACAGGTTTACGACGCGTAAAAAAAATAATTACTAAAATTTAGCTTTTTTTTTTTTTTTTTGCGCGCGTCGTAAACCTGTGGTTCAAACGCCGGCCGTGGCACATTACGATAACGTCCGATTGTCCTTTCGTCATTTTCCGTATTTCTTCGTATACCGAAGGTTCTCGGTTGGTTAAAAATCACGTAAGCCTAATTGCTTCATCCATTGGAGAAATCTCGGTCAATGTCATTGTTATGTATTGATTGGTATTTCATGCATCCCGTGAAGTTTCGGTCGCCACTGGCGCCTTAATTTGGCACAAAAACCGGATGATTATAGGAACACTCTTTAGACTTTGACACATACAAAAACACATTAAAACTGCAATTACGTGTCATGTAAAGACATGAGACACAAACAAACTCTGTATAACAAGACGCCATTTGAATGATTGTCACACTTACCGATGAAACGTTCTCAGTTAAAACCATTAGGCTTCGAACCCAGTACCATCAAATCATCGTTTGAGGAACAGGAACAGTGCGTTTCCGCCGTGGTGCAATTCGGTGTAATCGAATACTTGAGGGTTAAAAAGCAGTACAGTGAAATGCGTTCAAGCGTCCGGAATTGCCTTTCGGATCGGTAGTTTATTAGCTAGTACAGGTAGTATTGGGTAGTATTTGGTGGTATTGGGTAGTATTGGGTGGTATTCGGTAGTATTGGGTATTTAGCCGCGCCGTCGGATCGTTCAAACCACAAATCACATGAATAGTTTCAACCAGTCCTATGCGCGTTTATCGGCTCGGAATAGCGTCAGTCAAACTGTGGGCGGAGTTTAGTAACAACGATAGTCAAACTGTGGGCGGAGTTTAGTAACAGCGATAGTCTAACTGTGGGCGGAGTTTAGTAACAGCGATAGTCTAACTGTGGGCGGAGTTTAGAAACAGCGATAGTATAACTGTGGGCGGAGTTTAGTAACAGCGATAGTCTAACTGTGGGCGGAGTTTAGTAACAGCGATAATCTAACTGACGGCGGAGTTTAGTAACAGCGATAATCTAACTGAGGGCGGAGTTTACCTGTTATAGCTGTTACACATTCTAAAACTTACGCAATTTCAATCATTAATACCGCAACAATTTGGTATACAAAATCGTAAAATAAATACAGAAGTACATGCATGTATATAATCATGACCTACATGTACATAGCCATATAGTCACAGCTAGGTTAAAGCGAGTAGATATTTTGTATTTGGTATCTTATCTTTACATTACTACATGTATTTGAAATCACAGGAGCCAGAGAGTCTTTACTTTATACATGAACATATTTATATATATATATATGCATGCATAACGTCAAATTATGCTTTCTTGAACTACAATAAGAGTGTTTTAAGGATATATTCTTCTGAGGTTTTAGTCCCGTTGAAGTCTCGTTTCGTCAAAGATCAAAGAAGTTATGAGATTTTCAAATATAGTTTATCAATATCTGTAGTAAGTTGCCAGATGCAAATTTTGTCAAAAAATTACATTTCTATTTTCAGGAGATTTTTTTTTGTTATAGGGATTTTAAGAAATGGCCCATTTGGCGGCCATTTTGAAACTGTGCCTTTTTCCTCTTTGAGTAGAGCCATAGTTTAACCATTTTTTACTGAAATTGTTTTTACTTAAATCATCACTGCACGAGCATTTTAGCGGTATCGAGCTAATTTTTGCTGTTAATGTTTACTAGGTTCGCGGTTATTAAAATATATTTACACTTGCTAGGCTTGGTCACTATACGCTAATACTAGCCGATTTTGTTTACCATAACTGCATGGTAACATGTTTTTCATAGAATTTTGGAAAAATGTAAACAATATATACATGTTTTATATTTATATATGATTCAAACAATTTTTAAATTAACAATTGTATAAAGAAACGGAAAAATATTCCGACCGGGGCGACGTGCTTTCATTTTTGTTAAAAATGATGGGTGTCAAATGTAAACGTTACCTCTGTGCCTATGTTCGTCCTACGATCGAGCCTTTAGGGTGGACGGGTGTGAGACCCTCTGATAGAGGTCAGTTATAAACATATCCTCTTGTCTTTGTTTTTTGAGTATTTAATCATGTGTATTATAAAACATGCACCGCTAATAATCCACGTGTTGACAGTTCCGCGTCACCACAAATACATTGTATCCATCGAACACAAGTGAATTTGTTTCATCTATCGATGGCGATATGGATCTAAGCGTAGATTATATAATCACATGGCTCCCAAGGATGTAATACCGTCAAGTCAGACGACATCTCAAACACATTGAGCTACTTGAAAATCGGTGTTTTGCCAACTTCGGCAAACTAAAGTGTGTAAGCGTGCGTCAGCTTCGCCTCGCTGCACAATAACGGTCACCGAGTTCACACATGTGGCCGTGTACAAATTCTTTATGTTATTACGCTATATATTAACTTTTAGCAAAATTGAATATATATTTAAAGTTCTGATCTGATTAAATAAAATTATCTCTGAAATTTACTTTGTTTGTCATGTTTATTTTACACTAAAATATTGAACTTTTTTGTCGTCGCGGATGAATAATTCTACCTTACGTGAAGCGTCACCATTCGCTGTTCAAATGAGTAAGCTCCTCCCACTTTTGACCGACTTTTATTGAATAATTACGTCACTTTCAAATGACGATTTTATTGCATAAAATATAAATAAAAAGTCGTGTGAGTGTAAATATAGGGATTGGATTTCGTTTTTATGTTAACCATGCTTGTATTGAGCAATTCCTCTAAGAATATATTCAATATGGGGCGCTAACCCCATAGAATATATTCTTAGAGGAATTGCTCCATACAAGCATGGTTAACATAAAAACGAAATCCAATCCCTATATTGAGCATTATTGCGTGAAGTGATACGCTTTTTCACTTTATTTTTACATTTAATGGTAATTTGAGCACTTTTATTTTTTACTCTAAAATACTGAAAAATAACACATATTCAAATGAGGCAAAAAAGCAAGCACACTGACCCCCCATTTTTCTGCCTAATTTATAAAGAACAACCCATTCCCTATTGATATGCAAAATATTAACAAAAGTTTAATACCACAACTGTTTCTATAAAGGGTTAAATTTGGCAAAAATCGCTGAAAATGGTGTATTTTGCAGCTCAAAATTAAGGGGAAAGGGTAGCATATGTTGTTATTCTGAGAAAAAAATATGAGTCTTATTAATCAAAACTTTTTATTTTTTTTTTTATTTTTAAAGAAGACTACAGGAAAATAAATTCTTCAAACTTCCATACATATCAAACATCTCATTAGGAAATTATGGCTTTAAACTCTTGTGTATATGGTCAAAACAGCAAAAATCCCAAAAAATCTAAGATTTTGTCAACTTGGTATCTTTGAGTGACAATAGCTCAAATACAAGCATACCGAAATATGTTTTTTCTTCCATTTTCTTGTATGGTATGAACTCCTATTTCCAAAAATCTATATGAGAAAAAAAGTTTAATACAAGAAAATTTTGACTTCTTAGAGGTGAACATCCTTAACACAACTTATCATAGGTTTGAATACATATTTACAAGCACACTTTTAAACATTACTATTACAATTCACACAACTAACAATGCATAATTAGAGGTGAGATGTCTGCTTCCGGATGAAACATCTTCATTAAGCCAATATAATTTCTGTTTAGGGTTACCCGACCGACCCTATTCTTTTTGTACCTAAAAGGACACTCCTAGTAATAGTTTAACTCTATGCCAATCTTACTCCTACACGTGTATGAGGTCCTATTACACCTGATTACATTGAGTGGATATGCTACCTCATACGAGGTCCGTATGTCCGCCATGTTGCTGGCAGCGCCCGGTTTTTTGTCACTGGGTTTAAAAATATCAAAGACAATTTAAATGGCAAGATATATAAACGATTACTGATTGACTTACTTGTTGTTTATATACAAATCTATTCTGCAAATAGTTTTGTATGACACCACCCATATATTGTTAAATCCATGTTAAATCATATGCAAGTCGATGTGCTCAATTCGATTATGGCTGCTATGGTTAATACAAAACGCAAAATTTAAATTTAGCGAAACGCATAAAGGAAATGAGGCTAACTTAGCTCCGCTTGTTTTGCGTACACATTTAGACAACTCCCAAATTTCATAAAACCTCAATATAATATTCCTATTAAAATTAAGAATGGCAACCAATTCAAGTGAAAATACGATGAAAGTTATAAAAAAATGCATGCATTATCCACAGGAGTTTGACGTTCTGTCAATAATATATACATTTGTAGTATACATATATATATAAAAAATACTCCTTTATACTATATAAAAACACCAGGAATGAAATGCATCGCTGGCCAAAATTTTCACCACCTTCGGTAAAACTTCTGTAAAATTTGTTCTGGGCAATGTCTGCATGTGTCACCGCGCCTATAATACAATCAGATGTTATTCTTCACATATATCAACACTAACGTGTTCACAACCCCATCCCAATAAGTTTAATCCCAAGTCGTTTTGAAAGTTTGCAGATTTTCGCGGCCACTTTGTTTTGTTCCCGAATCCATGCGCTGACGCAAGGATCTCACTTATAAATCCTTGGCTGACGTCACAAGATGGAATGGAACATCCTTTATCAAACAGACAAAGACAAACGTATTTGAAAATCAAACAAACAAACAAACAAACAAACAAATAAATAAACAAACAAACAAACGCTTACATCTGAGCCATCGAGAGTGATTTACGTAAATTGTATAACTTGTTCCTCAATCGATGTAAAATAAATAAGGTAATATTTAACAAACAAACAAGCAAGCAAACAAACAAACAAGCAAACAAACAAAACATGTATTTGCCATTGAATTGTGACTATTAACTTTAATATCTCCTGAAAGTGGGACAAAAATTTGGACACGCTATTGTTTGTGCGGCAATCTTTTAAAAACCAGAGTATTTAACGAATTAAGCTATGAAAATAATTGACAGGCAAACATGTACGATTTCAACACAGAATTTATGTACTGTAAAATTCTTATTTTTAAATCATTGTCAGCCCTAATATGTACTTGTAACATTGAAGCCTATGGAATGCCATTATTGCAATTCTCTCACTTTTGGCGATAACTAATTTATTAAAAGCTTTTCTTCAGCAAGAAAAATACGACACACGTGACTTTAATTAAGATTGAAAGATATTTTAAGAAAACACGAAGTTATGTTACTTAATATTTCAAGATATTAATTTAGTTGCTGTTATACACATAACGTACTTTTAGGGCTAAATATTAATGTCTTTAAAAACAAGCATACAGTAAGTGTTGCAAGCATGTGTAAGCAATTTTAATGATGTCCTGCTTGGTATCGGTAAAATAGTAAACGGTTTTTGCTATCCTGGGGTAAAGCTGAAGTACTAAAATGATAAATTTAATCAAATTCAGAAACATTTATCTGACCAAGGTCGTAAAGCCATGTTTGCACTTTTTTAGACTATTGACTATTTGATCAGAGTAAACAACATTATAGAGGCTTATATTTATTGATGGTCTAAGATAAGTTTACAACACCAAATAAATGCAATATCCCCTCCGTAATCTATGGTAACAGGGAAGATTCATTTCGCTTTTTTGCCGTCTGTATGGGGAAGTGATAGTCAACTAACACACGGTAATTATAGGACGACGGCGGGAAACATAAGTCGACCCGCGTTATGAAAGTTACTATTTTTTTCTTACATTGATCAGAAGGTAATGATGAATGTAGTATTGACGGTAAACAAATATTTTTTGTGACTCTTTAAAATTATCAATCTCATTTTACAATTCCATTTTAAAAATTAAAAACCGTTTCGTGAAGGTAGTGGGCCTTATATTCACGGGTACAATATAATTAACGGGTTTTTTTTCATACGGCGCATATCAGCGGAGGTTAGTTTTTGCGGTTAACTGATTCCCAATGGTTCCTAGACACATCCATGGTGTTGATGTGGAGTTGTCATATCAAACAAAATACAAGTAGACAGATGTTTTCTTAGCTGCCATGCCGTCCACATCTTTATTCAAAGAGAAACTTGGTTACATATAAATTTAGGAATAGCGAATCATAGAAATGATATTTCGGATCTCGATATTTTAAGGAACGAAATTAGATAATGTTCAACATCCCTTTTTCTTTAAGAAAAGACTATCTAAGGTAGCACTGAACATATATAACTTTAACTTGAAATATTTGGTTTACCGTAAACACATCTATGATAATGTCTCTTGACTAGCAGATATATATGACTAGAAGTTAAGAAATAAAGGTATTACAGTAAACTTACTGAACTTGTGTTCTCCAACTTATTATTATTATTTTTAACAGTGTCCTTCACATAATTTCACCGGCAGTATAAAATGTCCTGTTCAAACAAGTCTTTAGGACCTTTTAAACACACTAACTACTTCAACTATAACTACTAGAAACAAACTTTAAACTTTGATTGGAACTCATCCGAAATACTAGAGTTTCCGAGAACCACCTATTCTTTGAGGAGATTCACTTATAACGAACAAAGTCTTTCAAACGAGTAGGTTCTCTCCTTTCCCTTCCAGGCCTTCTGGGTGGTACGTTAAGGCTTCCCTTTGTGGTTCCTTCCATGGTTTTAGATGGTGAAGTGTTAGTGGCACACTTTTCCTCATCGCGCTTAATCGGGCTTGCTCGATTATCCAACTCATGGCTAACACATATGGGTTGATGTTGTGGTACCGTAATATCACTCTTGTCCGGAGTGTCACTGTTGCTGTGGTAACGTGTACATGGTGACCTATCGCGGATAATTGCCTCAACCTTAGTTGGTCGAAGGTGCATTCGATTTCTACGGTACACAGCACCATTCTGAGCCTGTATCATGTAGGTAGAGTCACTACACTGTTCCAAAACACGACCTAGTATCCATCGTTCATGTTCCTTGTTGAAAATAGACATTCTGTCCTTCCTTCACATAAGGTAGATCACGAGCAGTCTTGTCATAGTAACGTTTGACACTTTTCTTCCGACTCTCGCGTTTTCGTTTAACCACGTCGTATGTCCATGAAAGAGTATTTCCTTGAGACCTGTAGCTTTCTTCTCTTCATTAAGGACTATGTTTCTTTCTTCACATCGCTGATAAAGAATCTCTAGTTTATCTTTGTTGTCCTCCAGAGCGATTGCGTCCGACGCGCCTTTTCCTACAACAATGATATCGTCAGCTATGGCGAAAATACCATCTAGTCCTTCTAGGGCTTCGTTTAATTTCCTCTGGAAGATTTCACTAGATACCTTCAGTCCAAAAGGTAGTCGAGCCCATCTATATCGTCCAAATGGAGTAATCATTGTTGTATATTCACTGGATTCTTCTTCCAGGCGTATATGCCAAAAAGCCTCCTTTACGTCTAGTTTACTAAAAAAGCGGACATTGTTCAACTTTGGCAAAACATCGTCAATTGTCGGTAGTTTGAAGTGCTCTCTTTGAAGGGATGTGTTTAGTACTTGGGGGTCCAAACAGATCCTAAGTTTTCCGTTTGCCTTATGGGCCACCGCCATTTGACTTACCCAAGGTGTAGGTTTGGTAATTGGTATCAAAATCTGTCTCTCCACCAGACTGTCTAATTCAGCCTTGACTTGATCTTGGAGTGAGATTGGTAGTTTCTACAAGGTAGAACTTTAGGTTTTACCTCAGGGTCAAGAGTAAGAGTTGCCTCCCCTAGGTCACCCAGTTTGGTAACAGTTGATGATTCCACTTTTCCAATGAACCGTTCATTGATTATAGTGACTAGACCCAATTCTTGTATGGATCTTAACCCAAGAATGTTCTGTAATCTATTATTGACCACAACAAATTTCACAGACTGTCCCTCTCCTGTTTTAGGATTCGTGACCATGAGTTCCGTCTCTCCCAATGGTTTGAGTGTGCTCTCATTAAACATGTGTAGGGTGAGAGTTGTTGGCTGAACTTGTTCTCTCCGAACATATCTTTGGTTGATGGTATTTACATCAGCTCCACTGTCTAGCTGAAATTTCACGGAATTCTCATTTACAGTCATGGAGGCAGTAATTATGTTCTTACTCTGTTTAATCGCGACAGAGTGTAACCACTGGTCGTTTCCATCTTCGTCGAAATCAGAGTTTTCTCCCTCCACACCGACGACATGAAGATTTTTCTTTTTGCATTTAACTTTGAAGTGGTTTCGTCCATTACACTGGGTACATGTCTTTCCCCATGCTGGGCATGCCTCCTTTTTCATAGTGTGTGTCCGTCCGCAAAATTTACACTCTCTGACAGTTACACTAGCATTTGATTCCCTGTAATTAGGCCTACTGTTCATCGGTTGTTTTTGTTTTCCCTTAACATTGGGCTTGGTAGTGGCTTTCAGTTTGTGTACTTTAGAGTCTTTATAGGCAGGTTCTTTCATTTGACTCACCTGTCTATTTGCTTGTTCATAAGATTGACATATTTTGATTGCTCTCTTGAGGGTAAGGTCGTCATCACGTAGTAGCAGTTGCTGTACTTTTCCAGTAGCGCTGAAAACTATTTTGTCCCTTATCATCCTATCTTCCTGTGTCCCAAAATTACAGGATGCTGCGCGTGATCTCAATTCAGTCAAGAATTGATCAAAAGGCTCAAAATACTGTACAGTCCAAAATTTGTGGGACTCGGCGACCTCGTTTTGTCTAGGATTACAGTAATCTCTAATTTTGTTGAAAACATCTACGGGGTTATTCTTATCCATCCCGTCTTCCCACGTAAAGTGATCGTATGCCTTCAATAGGGCCTCCCCTCCACAATTAATTATTGTTGCGGTTTGTATTTCGCCGCCCATCCGTGAGATTCCACTCGCGGTTAAGTATATTTCGATATGCCGTTTCCATGTTTTGAAATTCTCCGACACATTTCCTGAATGAATGTTTAATTCGGGGGGTAAACGTAAATTTGTGTTGATATGCTGGGTTGCCGGTACGGCCATTGCCTCGGCTGCGGGAAGGAAAACCTCTTGACCTTCTTCACCCATTATTTCATAGATTTAGTCATAGAACAGTTCAACACTTACGTTGTACGAAGTACAGTTCATAGCATACGACCGTCACCGCTGCCACCATGTTGATGTGGAGTTGTCATATCAAACAAAATACAAGTAGACAGAAGTTTTCTTAGCTGCCATGCCGTCCACATCTTTATTCAAAGAGAGGCTTGGTTACATATAAATTTAGGAATAGCGAATCATAGAAATGATATTTCGGATCTCGATATTTTAAGGAACGAAATTAGATAATGTTCAACACATGGGTTTTTTAATATTCGATGTTATTTAGAATTCGCAGATTTCATTGACTACGCGATTGTAGCGAAAATAAACAATCCGCGGAATTAAATCGCTCTACAGTACACTAACTTCCAACATACAATCATACAATAGAACCTTCTACCAGTAGCAGCGGTACAAAACACATACAGCTTTCACAGTAAACTAAATTCTATATTTTTTATCCAATTTCCTCTTAAAACTGCACAAAAGCACATGCTTCATTTCAGACACTGTATATCACATTTTACACGCCACTGCGTCAATTCCCATAGACCCCAAATCGTCATCATAGAGGGTCTGTTCTTCAATGAAGAAGAAGAAGAAGAAGAATGCCCAAGAAGAAGAAGGAAGAAGAATGCCGTGTTTACTACGCCACTTGAGGCTTTGGACCTAACTTTCAGATTCATAATCAAATCACGCCATCTTGCCTTTGCGTACAGGAGAGTCATGTAGTAAGAACGCTTGAATCAGACGCTTGATCAGTGTGATACATATATTGCCAGTCAAATAACGTTAAAACGAATTACGGAATCAAGACATGAATCTGTCCGGATTTGGACGCCATTTTCCTGACATATAGTCACACCGCACTTGCTTTAGTTTGTATTCTTTAAGTGCAAGACCAAGCATTCATGGTAAAACTATTCTGAAAAAAATTAATCGATTGATGGTAATAGGCTAGCAGATCTGAAAAAAAGTATAATTTCTATGATTATATTTGTAAGAAATAACTATCATAATTATATATTTTGACTGCGTATATGGTAGTATGAACGCAGTTGTCAACGAACACATTCGGAGCATGTTCTTTGCTAACTGATTTCATATTATATCCGTTGTCAGAAGGAAGATCAATCCCTATTATTACATCACTGCTTTGATGAAGAATACGGATGGTATCTACGGTCGCCATGCATGGTTGCCATGCTTACTTACACACAATCAAATTTTACAAAAACCGAAGAAGAAAAAATTATATAACTACAGCTGTATAAGGCTTTGGCAATAAAACATGATATTGCTATTTTTGAAATAAATCCGGTCTGTTTTTAGCGAAACTTTGCCTGAAAATGTCCATGTGTATTTTTTTTTTTTTTTTTTTTTTTTTTTGCAAATGTAATCTGAAGATTTTTGCTGAAGTTCTAATATAACAATCGTTCATATTTATAACAAATAAAGTCTCTAAAACGTAAAGTTGATCAATAACATTATTTATTTTCTGATATGCGTTGTTCAGATTGTGTTATCCTTGTATCATTTCAAAATTAAATATTAATATCTCATAATAAGTGTACAAATGCTTTGATGCCGCTCTATCCGTATGATTTTAAAGAAAAGAAAAGTACGGTATTGAATAATGGCTCCAATTCGTATATCCCTAATATCTACTTTGCCGGAAGTTCGCCCGCCACGTCGTACTGATGGTAGTTTCCGGTCAGACGCCATAACTACCGGCTATCATTTTTTGTTCGCGTCATGATAGCTTCAAAGTCACAGTTCTCAAGACAAAACATAGTCTCATTAAGTAATTTCAAATGATGAATTCATGAGTGGATCTTTTAGTGGTGGAAACATTTAGTTATACCCCAGCGACAAAACTGGAAGGTGTATGTGCCGGAGGGGGTGGTTAGAGTGGAATTACCATATGTCATGATGTCTGTCCGTCTTCATGGAGCCGTTCATCCTCGATACTCCAGGGATTACGATCGCCTACGAGCTCTTCACCCTTGGGCTCATAGTAAAATTGGAGGTAACAACACAGGATAGGTAAATTGATCATTTGATATACACCAATTGCACATTTACGTATTTATTTTAAAAATGATAAATATGTTTCAAAGTATTTTTATATTTTACTATTTTACTTCAATTGAGGGTCGATTGGGGATAATTTATTATCTAGTTTCATTAAAAAATATATATATATATTTAGCCAATTAAGCTTTCAAAAAGAATTTTTGCAGGCCTATGATTGGTTCAGAGTTTTTCCTCTGAGCGGCCGACAGTTTTACTATGAAAAACATGTAGTCCAGGGATGTGGATATCGGAAGTGATCGGAACCCCTGTAGTATCGAGGATGGAGACCCTTACGATCGGGTGGTGAAGATGTGTCATCGTGTTACCGCAGGCTCTCCACCTCTGGGTTGCAAGTGCTACTGCAATGTGGGACATTTGCAAGATACTCAACGCTGCATGGACAGTGTTTTAATCAAACAAAACCAAATCCGTCCACCAATCTGTTAAACTACCGTATTACCGGTTATTTTCGCGGAAATGATATTTCGCGATTTTGCGGAATATTGTTAGGATCACGAAAATCTGTTCCGCGAAATAATGAAAAAATGATTAAATGATCTAACACTGCTTACAATTTAATATAACCAACATATGATATTCTCGTTTTTATAATCAAATCGCGGAAATTTTGATCCGCGAAAAAAATGATACAGGTACTGTCAAACTTGTCTATAAAGACCACCAAAGGGACCAAGAATGCATGGCGTGTATAGTCAAGTATGTACATTCGGTCTAATTAAGCAGGTGGTCTTTATACATAGCTGGTCGCAAAGGCAGGATTTCTGTACTTAGGAAACGTCATGTCCGGATGCTTCTGATTTACCAAAATATTTACTGTAAACGTGAATATTTTTGCGAGTGCTTAATTTCGCGATTTTCGTGCATAAAACCTTCGTGGTGTTGTTTTTTCCGCTGTTGATGCAGACTTAGACATTTTACAACTAATGTGGACAAATTTCGGAAGAACGAATTGGTACATCCGCAAATCTTAAAACTACACAGTTCCTGTAATGTTCATTTCGGCTACACAAGATCCCTTCTAATAATGTATTTATACTTTAAGTCAGCTTATTGGCGGGACACTGAGTGTCAACAACACGATCGATACCTGTAAACAGGGAAGTATATGCGCGTAAAGTTTTGTGAATTATTCAATTATATGGTCAAAAGCCCGAGGTTAGATATATCGCGAACTTAACACCGACGCAAACTGTTTATTTTTACAAATCGCGAAATAAGCATTCGTGAAAATAAGCACTCGTGAAAATAAGCACGCGTGAAATGAGCAAATAAGCAGTAGTGACAATAAGCAATTACAAAAATAAGCAAATTAGCACCCATGAAAATAAGCACTCGCGAAAATATCTACGTTTACAATACTATGTGTTTTTATTAAATTATAATGAGATCCGGTTCAGTACAGATTACATCATGATAACAAACGTCTGTACGTGGTCTTGTCCTGATTTCCCGAAACAAAGTTAAGTCTGCTTTTGACTTTTCTTTTTTAGAAATGGGGCCCTGATGATGAAATCAAAACGGGCCACAAAGAAATAATGGGTATGTTACCATTGTTTGCATCCTCGATAATCTAGGTGTTAATATCACTTGCGTTATACCCACCCCTAGATTATTTCATAGTAAAACTGGAGGTGAGAGATGACCCAGATCATTTGATGTACACCAAAAAAAAAAAAATGGTACGTTTTGGTTGACTGTGTTGCTTTAAAGATGCTTCACCGCCGACAGAGCATAAATGATATTCATCATTCGAACAATAATTTGTGTTTAATCGTGTATATATATGCCTAATTAACACAAAAAAATAATATAAAATAATTTATTTCGCCTTTGGTGCATGCGCAATAAGTACTTCATTTCATAAAGAATAAAGTGCCACGGCATTTTTTCGGGATGCAATTAATTAATTTTCATATTTTTAACTTGAAGTAAGATTAGAAGCTCAAACTTTTCAATGGTTATAATGGTGTAAAGTAAGTAGCTTTTGTAACAGAAGAAAAATACTAAATCGTCTGCTCCTGTTTTTGATAGTGAAAAAATACCATTTGTCAGCGGTGGAGCATCTTTAAATTTGGGTGTTGATCTCTCTACAATCTTTAAAGGAAGTCTCCGCAGGTCTGTGATTGGTCAATTTTTTTTCCTGAACTATATCCAGATTTACTATGAGATAGTACAAGGGTGTCTATGACGTCAGTGATAATAACCCCTGAAGTGTTGAGGGAGCATTGTTTGCTGCTGAAAGAAATATAGATTGAGTGCTGGATAGAATGCTGACTCGGTCACTGATTGGCTGGTTCATTATGAATTTCAAAAGGAATTAAAAAAATACTGTAAATAGACCCAGGTAATCATTATATGAATTTAGCAATTCAGATTGAAATTAAGATTCAAAATATCAATTTCAAGAATTAATCGGTATAAAATAGCATTTCAGAGAATTATCTAAGTGGGAAATTCACCCAATTTCAAAATGGTTACCTGGGTTAGAATTTGAGCTGAATGACCTCACTATTTCCAACATAACATTCAGAACTTTGGTTTGGTTTGTTTATTTTTACGTCCTATTAACAGCCAGGGTCATGTAAGGACGTGCCAGGTTTGTTGGTGGAGGAAAGCCGGAGTACCCGGAGAAAAACCATCGACCAGCGGTCAGTACCTGGCAACTGCCCCGCATGGGATTCGAACCCGCATCCCAGAGGTGGAGGGCTTGTGGTAATATGTCGAGACATCTTAACCACTCGGCCACCGCGGCCCCTGAGGGTGCATTCAGAACATAATTACTTTACATAATATATGCTTATAATATTAAAAATACTGATAGAGGTATCTTCATAATTCCAACTGTTCCGAAATCATAATGATTTTTTAAGTGTACCAGCATAATGAATATATTTTAACTTACTTACTTTTGGAGAAAAGCAGCTTGTTCCTGTTACACCGACAACCGTTCTGACGCTCTTCGAATTTGCGTATTGAAACTCAACAAAAGGAGCGTAAAAATATCAATTAACAAGGCATTAGCGGCACTTATATCGATATTAGTCAGGCATAGAACTCGATACAAGACAATACGAATTTTCTGTAATAGTTGCTATAGTAAAAGTTTAATTTCTTTATTTTGATTCACTATTTCTACATTTGATGATTTGATCTCGAAAATTCCAGTGACGTCATTTTTAGTCCTTCATGAGCCCGGATGATTCGAATTTGCAAGCTGACGTTTTGAAGGAATATTATAAGTATTCATTTGTGGTATTAATGGTGGCAATTTGCACTCATGCACAACAGAACATAGTTTAAAATAATTGTGTAAGTTTATCTAGAAACATTATATAATTGGCGTCACTTTGACAAAAAGAAAAAGAAACAGTAAACAATTTTTAACAGTGTTATCTTCTTTTTATAAAAAAAAAATCACAATATATATATTAATAGCAATCTGGCTTTGTGGTGACATACAGGTCTTCTGATCAAGCGGCCGGTGCGGCAAAGTTTAATTTTTAAATATATCATGCAAACATGCCTCAAACTATTCACAAAATATGGTGAGGGCTGCATGTACATGTAGCTATTAATACAAAATGTATAGTTCTATATCATAGGATTTAAATCGGATACACGGTCAGTATCTTATAATTCAAGTTTTATTTTGGTGTCGGCACGGAAAAACGAGATGACTCGGCAAAACCTCGTCATCTCCTCTCATCGCACAAACGATTCCAGCATCGATATTGATTATAGCAAAATAAAAATGTCTAACGTTGGAAATATGGGTTTGTATGTTAATCATTTACATAAACCAGTCATTAAAACAAATCTTGTATTTCATCTAGATAAATCATTATTTGCAAATTCCATGCACCAACTTAAAGGAGACGTACTAGGCCTATCGCAACCCACGATGCACTCGATAGTGGTCTTATATCATGTAACTTTTCATCAATTATTTGATCAAGATATAACTGTCTTCGACAGTTATATTTCTATGAATATGTGGAAGGAACGTGTGAACAAAATAAAAAGAAATCAATCTCAACTGCTATTCCCGGACCGTAAAATGTAATATTGTTCACCTCAGCCCCAGCACGGGCGCACGCCTTTACTATGTAAAATAGTTGCTATTTACGTCATGTCAATAAAATCGAAAAATGAATTATATGTTATATAGATATTGGTAAGCTTGTAACTAACTATTATTCACGTGTTTTTACTAACATATTACAACATTTAAAAGCATTTATTTTGATCTCTTTATGCACGTATAAAAGGCAACAATCCTCAAAAACAGATTTACTATATCTCTATAGTAAGCTAATGCAATACATAACACACGTTTGGTACGCCTTGCACTGTCGCCCGATCTTTAAAACGTGTCAGCGATTCACGTGTAAGACAAAAACGCCAAGTTCAAAGGTAGCCGTTGCCCACGTTAGGGCATGGCAGTGACGATGAGCATCATTATAAGACCGATTTAAAGAGAACAGCTTTCACTTGCTGAATGGAATAAGCCGCCAACTGCTGTTGATTCAGCATATGTCAATATATATATACTTTGATATTTTACAGTAAAACATGGGAGCATTATTAATTGAAGAATATATAGCCAATAGTAAAGGATAATCGGTGTTATATCCATCATGATTGAAGTATGTAATGGAACGGTTTTAGAGATTTTATGGCAAGCGGACTCGGACTGCGTTGTGATACAGGATTACGTTTACATTTGCCTGGCGTTATTCATGTTCGCCATATTCATAATAGGACTTTTATTCAACGGCAGTTTCCTGTATATTCTATTATTCCATAATAAACTCCGTGCGAGAACTAACATATATATTGGAGCGTTGTGCGTGACAAACATTCTAATTGGCGTATTAGCAATACCATTTGTTGGCGCTTCGGCTATTTCCCGTCATTGGCTTTTTGGGAAAAATGGCTGCATTTTTCATGGATTTATAGTCACCTGGCTGGGATTGATACAGATATGCATTTTGAGTGCTATATCCATTGAGAAATATTTGAGAATTGTTCGACGAATTCGCGATGATTTCCTCACGTATCCGGCTACCCTGACATTAGTATGTGCATGCGTTGTGTACAGCGGGATGTTAGCGGCCTATCCATTATTTGGATGGAATGAATATTCCTTCGGAGCTCTAGATATTTCATGTGAAATCAATTTAATGGAGACTTCTGCGAATTACCACTCTTATGTTATCTGTCTGCTCATCCTTGGATTGGCCGTGCCGCTCACTGTCATCCTGTTTTGCTACATCAAGATCTTAGTATTGGTAAGTTACCTTTTATTTATTGTATTTTGAAACGAATCTCCCATAATATCTATGTTTTGTAGTATGTCTAATTAGCACAAATAATAATATAGAAAAAACTTTTTTTTTGTTTTTACGATATTAATGACATTTTTACCATATAATGATTGGGAATATTTGGGATGACCATAGAGTAAAATGCTAACATCATTGTCATGAGGCAGGTTCCTAAAACATAACATTTTTGTTTGTTTTTAATTTGGACAATGGAAAAGTAAATATTCTGAAGTCTCGTCAGATTAGATACATGAACAGAGATGACTAACCTATTCTATGAATTACAATAACGATGTGTTCTGGTGATATCCGTTTCTCATTACGAATGTTGCTTTTTTTGTATTTCCTACGTATCATTAGTTTATAATTCAAATGCCCTTGTTACGAGGATTTTCAACGGCTTAAATATTTACTTTATCAGCTCATAAAGGGAAAAAATGAATAACTAAATTATTGAATTAATGATTATTTAGAATACACTCGGATGTTTGTGTTATATTTCCAGAATGTATTTTAACTCTTTAATGACCGTAAACAAAATAGTAGAAAGCGGTGACAGCGTGAAGTGCCAAAGTGAAGATTATTCTGAAGGGGGAAAAACACGAAAAAGCTTCTAAATACAACGTCGTTGTATACAAAGTAGATATCGATATATGCAATCTATATTTTTTATAGGCATGTTATGATATAGAGAGAAGAAAAGGTATATACACATTTTAAGATCAAGTAATACTATTACTAAATATTTTCTACCGCCAACAGAGCATAAACGATACCCATCATTTGAACAATTACTGATGTTAAATCGTGTAAATATGCGTCTGATTAAAACAAAAATACATGAATAATTTACAATGTTTATATTTGCTTTTGGTCCATGCGCAGTAAGCAACTTATTCCATAAAGGGCATTAAAGTGCCGTGGATTGTTTCGGGACGCAATTAGTTACTTTTTAATATCTTTATCTTGAAAAATAAGAAGTTCAATCTTTTCAACGACGATAATGGTATAAATCTCGAAACAATTTTAGACATTCGTAGGTTGTAAAATGAGACGATATTAGCTGTTTGTAAGTCGTAAAATTAGACTATTTGTAAATGTCCATAGTAAGTAAAATTAGACGATTTTGAAATGTTTGTAGGTCGCTACATTAGACTATTTGTAGATGTTCTTAGGTAGTAAAATTAGACGATTTAAGCTCTCCGTAGGTCGTAAAATTAGACGATTTGTAGCTATCCGTGTGTCGTAAAATTAGACGATTTGTAGCTGTTCGTATGTTGTAAAATAAGGTGATTTGAAGCTGTTCGTATGTCGTAAAATTTGACGATTTGTAGCTGTCCGTATGTCGTAAAATTAGACGATTTGTAGCTATCCGTATGTCGTAAAATTAGATGATTTGTAGCTGTTAGTATGTCGTAAAATTAGACGATTTGTAACTGTTCGTATGTCGTAAAATTAGACGATTTGTTGCTGTCCGTATTGTCGTAAAATTAGACGATTTGTAGACGTTCGTATTTCCTAAAATCGAACTATTTTAGCTATTAGTATGTCATAAAATTAGTGTCGTAAAATTATTTCCTAAAATCTATCTATTTAAGCTGTTCGTCTGTCTTAAAATGACCCATTTTAGCTGTTCGTAGGTCGTAAAATTAGACGATTTGTAGCTATTTGTTTGTCGTAAAATCGAACTATTTTAGCTGCTCGCATGTCGTAAAACTAGACTATTTGAGTCGTAAGTAACATTTGTGTGTCGTAAAATTAGACGATTCAAACTGATTGTAAGATATTTTTCTTTCATTTCAAAATAGTTTATTTAATCAAATCAAGTAGATTTCACATAGATTGGGGAAGGTGGGGGAGGGGGGGGGGGCGGTGGGAGGGCGTATGCACATTCTCTCCAAATGATTACATACATGTATTTCTATTTATTACCTGTAATTATCGGAAAATCAAATGTTTTGAGCTGTTCATATTTTTTATTATAGGTTAGACGTCAAAGAAAAAATATGTTTGAAAAGTCTTGTTATGGTAAACGGAAGGCAAAGGAATTGAAGGTCATTAAAACGGTGTTTCTCTTCATTGGTAAGTGTATTTTTGTCTTGGACCACTCCCCTGCTCAGCATAACAAGAGCACTTAAATCGAGATGAGGATGGCACATAGACCTACGGACATATAAGCCATTTATCAGTAATGAGATCAAGTCATTTTGGCCCATTACAATGCTATAGTATACTTGTTTTCTCAGCAGTGCCGATATCGACACTTAACATTGACCTTTTTGTACTTATGCTGCTTAATCATTTGTCTGACAAATGTGACAGGGTATATCGTCGTACGGTATATCACTGCACATTTCAGTTTTAATTTTATTCCTTAAAATAATATTTTCATAAATCCTAGAGAAGTTTCTAAAGAAGCATGGCTTCTTCAAACTTTTAATAAGCGTCTTACTATTTAGTACCTAATACTCTTATATCCGTGAATTCATCCAAAATTCGCGAAATTCAATACCATGCGAAACTTACTAAAACAATAGTTTATTTTATTCTGTCTGTCGTCTGATTTACAGTACTGCTAAAAATCACTATATTTACAAATGAAGTAAAGTAAAATTGTGGCACAAAAATCATTTAATATTTCAATGGTGTTTTGAATAATTGTAAAGTGATTTCTGCAAGTATGTTTCCATATAAACATACATACGGCTTAAAAACAATTTTACAGTACATAATTCATGTATTGTAACTAAAGTTTATAAGGCATCTGAAGCGATTTGAATGATTTCTAAAGCTTATTTAATCAAACCTGATGGTTTTCAATAGATTATTGAAGAATAAATAACATGTTAAGATTTTCGCCCAGTTACGGCACATATATACCCTTTTGATCATTACGTCATTATTTTGTGAGCGCAATTCACGTCGTTTTCTCCGAAACTTATGACGTTACGCTTGCAAACACATGACGTCACAATCAGTACCTACCCGCAAGGGCAGATAACTCTGTAATATGCAAATTCGGAATAGTATCTATATTGAGAGCTAACGTAAAAGTTGTATAATATTTGGAATAAGCAACTTCCTGTTATGCAGGGAATGCTTTGATATTGAAAAGAAAATGTGTTATGAAAAGAAGCCCAAAGTTGAATGCCAATCGAAATGTAGGTGTTCACGCACTCGGGTGTGTAAACATATAATAAGCAATAATAAACTGTTATGAAGTTTATCACACTGATTTTCCATTGTGAAACATGCATAGTTATGGAGTATATTCCTTGTTCTTGATGAATATAAGCGATTTTTTTTCATCGAGTGAGGTGGAAACTTTGATACTTTTCATGAGTGCGAAGCATTTGTATTTTACATATTCATTTGCCCTTGCGATTATTACGTGGTATTGTTGTGAGCATAACGTCATATTTCTACACAAACATATGACGTCATTTTCACACACAAACTAGTGAGGTAAAAATCAAAATTATATTTTCACTGTCAATGCTGCATTGCGATCGGTCATAAACTCTCTGGAGTGAAGTATATTGCTTTTATATTCACCGTAAAAACTTATATTTCACTGCGAAAATGTAATAAATGGGATACATAATGTCTTCAATTGGTATTTTTTATTTTATGTTTACAGTTGTATTCATGCTCTCATGGATCCCCTACTCGTGTCTGATCTTCGCCGCCATGTTTTATCCATATCAATCCATCAACCCAGTTCTAGCCACAGTCCCTGCTCTTTTTGCGAAATCGTCTATTATATGGAACCCGATCATATACCTGATGACTAACGCGATATTCAAGAAAGCCTTTGTGCAGTCGATACCGTGTCTAGGGTTTATGTGTAAAACAGAAGCAAAGACCATGGTCATTCGTAATAAAAGCAAAGATTTTGACGGTAGGGGTTGCAACAACGCGACTATTGTGACGACTTTTGTGTAAATAAGCGAAGAAAAACGTAAAAATGCTGACACAACATGTGGGTTATACTGTAAAGAGGAATAATATAACGTACGATTTACTGAAGTACTTTTAATGTTTATCAGTGAAAAATTCGCCCTATTGGTAGAAAACAATACTACTACAACGAATGCGCCACTACTTTTGAAATTTTAAAGTTCGGAGGAATAATTTTGAAAGGAGTGCGGAGGACTGCTTTTGGAAGGAGTGCGGAGGACTATTTTTGAAAGGAGTGCGGAGGACTATTTTTGAAAGGAGTGCGGAGGACTATTTTTGGAAGGAGTGCGGAGGACTATTTTTGGAATGAGTGCGGACGACGTTTTGGAAAGAGTGCAGAGGACTTCTTTTGAAAGGAGGTCGGAGGATATTTTTTAAAAGAGTACAGGAGAATTTTTTTTCAAAGTTGATCAGAGTAACCAGGTACATTTTTACGCCCGTTAACCTTTCTGGCTGGATGAAATATATGTACGTTATTGTCTCCCGCTTTCTCCGAAACGGGGGATATTAATTTGGGTTTGCCCGTCTGTCTGTCCGTCTGTCTGTCCGTCTGTCTGTAACACTTAGTTTCCGTGTAATAACTGTAACAAATGTAAACCGATTTTCTTCAAACTTGGTGACAAGGTTAAATGCCTTAAGGGCTTGGCCAGGATTGATCGCAGCTCTCGATGGATCTTATTTGGCGGCTTTATGGCCCTTTGCATTACATAAAACGTCATTTTCTGCCATTTCCGTTCAATAAGTGTAACAAATGTAAACCGATTTTCTTCGAACTTGGTAACAAGGTTAAATGCCTTTAGTGCCTGGCCAGGTTCGATCAACTCTTTCAGCGGATGTTATTCATCAGAGTTACTACAAATATCACTTTTCTGCACTTTCCGTATAATAACTAACAAATATTTAAACTAATATTGTTGACACTTGGAAACAAATTTAAATGCCTTATGGGCTTAGCCAAGTTCGATCGCCACCTTTGGCAGATCAAGAGTCATTTTCTGCCACTTCCGTACAATAACTGTAATAAATATTAACCGATTTTCTTCAAACTTGCCAACAAGGTCAAATGCCTTAAGGGCTTAGCCAAGTTCGATTGCCACGGCATGTTTCAACCAAGGTTAAACCTAACCTCAATAATGTTTACCTACAATATTTCCTGAAAGTGGGGATTGAAATTCCACGAATTTGCTTGTAAGCATACGTTCGTGATAGGAACATAACAGCATAACCCGGTACCTTTTTACGCCCATTTACAGAAAAATACCTTTCCGGGTGGATAGAAGGTATTTTAGTTATTTGCATACTACCGAGAGAGAACATAAAAAAATAATATGCTTGTTAAATGTGAAATCTGTACAAAGTTCAGATGAAATATTTACTTTTTAATTCATAACATGTATATTAACAGCGATAAGTTTCTGGTCATCGAATGACATAATCAGTTCATATTTAAACCTTTTAATGCTATTTGTGTTTGTTGTCTACAGCCAGTGACATTTTTTCTCGTTAAAAGCCAGCAGTTATTAATTATTGATATTATTGGTATTATAACAGTGTGGATTGATATCATCCTTAACAACACATGAACTATGTCAATTATTTTCATGAAATCTGTACAGTAAACATGGAAATTTGACGGATATCCGCTAAATACGTGAAGGTCAATTGATCGCGAAAATTCCCCCCCACGCGTAATATTTTGTACATTAATTGAATTTTTTTGCTAAAAGTCTGAAAAACTTTTTGCTAAAAGTTTGAAACTGTACCTATCGCGAAAATAATAACACCGTGAAAGTTTTACGTATGCAAATTGCGAAATTAAGCACTCGCAAAAATGTCCACGTGTACAGTATATTATTAAAACATTATTATTATGTAATAGGTTTTGTATATGGCATTATTACTGTTAACCTACCTTCTTTGCGGCTACTACTTTTCACGGTTTCCATTCCAAAATAAAAATATTTAAAAATTGAATGGAAAGCGGTATTATAAGTACAATTTTGATTAGATTGATATGGTGTAAATATTGATTAAAAAAAAATTCGCGAATTCGCGCTAATCACGAAATTTGGGAACGTAAATCGCACTTAAAAGAATGTTGGTCTATGGTATTATTTTTTCATTAATTGTTCACTGTAAATGGTCTGACAAAGAAATATTACCTAATGGTAATTTAGTAAAATGTGATGTCACTATTGATATAATTGATAATGTTTTCACCTCGCTTCCACATGAGTTATCATTTAAAATGTTCTGTTTTTGCTAAACAAAATGTGATTTTACGTGTCCTCAATTCAATAAATGGTTGAAAGGAATAAGACTTAATGAATTACAAACATAAACCTGTGAAGTGTCCTTAATAAACCTTACAACTGATCATTCTCCAACGACAATATGTCTCAACAGACAACGATTTAATCTATTTAATAGAGACATCGAATCGAAACTACAAAATATGTATTATATGTTTATGTTATGTCAGTTTCAATGACGTTAAAAGTCTTCTAGCATTAGAAGCTGCGCAACTGCATCGAATTTTAATATTTCTCAATGCATTTTCATCCTGTGACCTGTAAGCTACTCATTTATAATCAAGTATCTGAGCGTATACATGCAAATTCAACGATTCTAAGTCATATGTATAATATTTGTATATTTTATAATGTATTACTTTTGGTTATATTTTGTACGGTCATCTACAAGTGACACAAATGTTGATTTAGCCTTGCAGCCTTCTATTTGTACTCATTACGTGCAATGACGAAATACGAGGGGGGCATATTCTGTGTTTGCATATTAACGAGCTATCTGCCTTTACGAGTAGATATTGATGTTATGACGTCATGTGTTTGCAAGTACAACGTCACACATTTCAGGGAAAACACAATACCAGGACGTCACAATGGATACCAACGCTCAAGGGACGTAACTCTGTAATAAGCAAAGACGGAATAATGTTGCACATGTGACTTGCTTCCGGCCGCCTCCTTATTTTAAATGCTTTAATTTAAAGCGACCACCAGAAATATGATAATATTGTGTAATTACAATAAATCATAGAGTGTCAATACTTAAGTTTGGTTTTTTAACTTAGTACAGGAGTACCCGGAGAAAAACCATCGATCAGCGGTTAGCACCAGTTAACTGCCCTACATTGGATTCGAACTTGTGATCCAAAGGTGTAGGAGTTCTTTTGGGACATTTTAACCACTCGGCCACTGTGTCCTCGAGTGTCAAAAGGGTCGATACCAAAGATTTAAGAATTTAAGATATTGTACTTTGTATGATTTAATGTTGTTGATACACAAACATAAGCTTGTATTATTGAATACAACTTTTCGATGTTAAAAAAATGTAAAATAATTAGAGAGAATAGTAAAGCACCTCAAAGCTGATGACGCCAAAAAGTCTTCTTTAATCTCCGAATGTAGTACTGTCTACTTTTCTCAAATATTATGTAACAATGTATATCTATATATAATTGACAATCAACGTCAATACATCTTGAAACAACGAATCCCAGAATGTCTATACGACAAAACTACATGATAAATTAAGACATAGATGATTTATTATTTTAATGTCATATCTATTTCTATTTTGGGAATATTTGTTTATCTCTAGTACAACGACAGAGTATTTTAGTCAACTACAAGCATGTTTTGTTATTTCCAACAACCATTAACTTGTACAGGCTTAACAATACTGTTTACGAAAGATCATGCGTTGTTTTGTGGTTTCTGATACGGTTCATGTTCACGTTGTATTACCCACCGTCATTGTTATATACTGTATAGTTGAACAAAGGATGACAATTTATTGATTATTACTCCTGCCGCATCCTGTCTCGAACTTACGATCGACGGCACCCAATCACCTAGCCACACATACCTACACCTTTTACCACCGCGCAACATCTACGTCGCCAAAAAAGGACTTTTCAATGACGAAGTGATAGCCGGATCGATATGCTGGCATGATCACCGTGGAAATTATCAATTAGATTATTTGAATTTCTGGATCGCATTGTATATATATACATAAATACGAATTGTTAACATATCTTATATACTCATCAACGAAGTACAATTTCTAAAGAAAATTCAATTAATTAAACCTTTGGATTAAAAAGATACCTTGTGTTTAAATAATTAGACATATGAATGAAACACAATTTAACAAAGGGTGACAATTTATTGATTATTATAATCTAATTGACAATTTCCACAGTAATCATGTATCTATCCGACTATCGCTTCGTTATTTGTGGCGCGCAGGCATTTTTAGCTAGGCGGTTGGGTGCCGTAGACCGTGAGTTCGAGGCCAGAATCCGAGTAATAATCAATAAATTGGCATCCTTTTGTCCCACTCAGATCAAACAATATGTCTGTTCTGGGTAACATAGGCTAAAAAACAAAACAAAAACGTCTGTAGGTTGGGATTTTTTTAGTGTCTGTCACTAAAAAGTAGTGTCCGGAACCGGAGTCTGAGATCTAATTCCCGACTTTTGATTTTTTCATAGAAAAGTGGAGAAAAAATTAAAGTCGATGGTACGAAATTAGGATCGGTCGGGTAACCCTAAACAGACTTTTGTTTTCCTCATGAATAATAGCAAAGTTTCCACTCTCATTCGATGATTCGACTGGTATTCATCAAGAAACTAGGTCTATCCTCTATATACTTTTGTTGATAGAGCATGCATGTTAACGATTTATGTGATAAGTGTGAGTAACATTGCTATCAAAGTGTATTGTAAATACTATAATTATCATATGAGTTTATATTATATACTGTTAAACTGAGGCAATAAACAACTATTTGCTGATTACTTGTCTTGTGAAATTCTTGGTTATATCGTGAAAAACGCATCCATTCTAACTAACTTACTTCATATGGATTTCTTCTATGGAATGTGTGCAGTGCGAAGAATCAAGAAAAAATCGTAATGATTATTCTAGTATTGTGAACGATTTTAATTGATATGGCTAAAAAGTTAATCGTATAGATACAATTTGTACGTTATACCCAAAGCTTGAAACAGATTCCCGTAAGGAATACAAATACACCTGGGAGCCTCTCTTTTAGGAGAAAGACACTTTTCAGATAATATTATATAATTTTGCATCTAAAACGTGTGCTATGAGTGAAAAACCTCAAAAAATGTTCCCAGAAATAAACATCCATTCATGGTCTTATTTTGACATACATAGGTGTGTAATATACATTAGGTGTTCTAGCATACACAATGAAGGGCATTAGCGCACCCCGATAGATATGATAGAACACTCAGCAATATATCGAAGATACTCATGAATTTTAACTTCGTCCTTCTATTAATATCATATATTTTCCTATCTGTTTTATTCCTAACATCTTTCAGGTTTTGTATTTACACGTAAATTGGATTTGTAAAATCCTCCGATACTGACGACAAAAGAAAAACGAATATTCAAAGAAAGCCTAGATAAATCGGATGAAAGCCAGGCGGAGGAAGGGATGAGATGAACATTGATTTGTTGAAAGTTATGAAAAGTGGTTTAGAACTTCTAATGTCCTTATCGGAGGGATATATTTTAAATTAAAAGTATATTAGAAGGTGAATATTAAATAGATCTCTCCCGTAACCTTCCCCCTTTCTTTCTCTATCTTCCCTCTCTGGCAATAAAATATGTTTAAATCCAATAGATCACCCAGTGTATTTAATACACCAATGCATGTCATTAAGTATGACAGTTAAATGAACTGTACATATTTATATTTAACGAGTCATTTCCGTTATAAAAGTGAGAAAATGGATAAAAATGTATGTAAATAAAACGTTCATATCTGCATAGAGAAATATATCACTTGATTATTTGACTGGAACTGGTTCGTTTTAGTTGTTTCCTGTGTGTGATATAGGTTATACGATATAATACACAGTTTTCAAGATAATTAAGCATTGGTGTTACTATTTGTTATCTTCATCGAGGTATGATAGAAATTTTGTTTCCAAACTGTGTGAACCAATGTAGAGAATTCTCAAAAAAGTTAATTTTTTTTCATTTTATAACCCGATGAAATTAAATAATAGTTACATCAATGCTTATAATAAATTTTTCAGACTCCCTGAGAAATACAAAATACGTGTAAACGTACGATTCCATTGATTTCCCAAAGGATTATTTTTACTTTATAAATACACAACATCGACGTCTCTATTGTGACGTCATGATAACGTCGGGTTTTCGCGCCATTCTCGGATTTTTTTCTTTATAATGTATGAAGAAAAAGAATCTATCAATCAAAAAGTCGGAATAAGTATGAAAACAAATAAAAATTAATTATGATAATAAGTGTAGATGATGATGATATAACTTTATTATATGAAGTGAAATTGCTCATTGTCATATGTAAACACATATATTTTTTGTGGTTTGCAGTATCAAACTAACAGATCATATCATCGTTGTATTATATATAACTACACTGGAACTTGTCTTATATAAGGTTGGGGTGTTATTACGTCCTATTAATAGCTAGGGCTGTGACAGGTTTGTTGGTAGAGGAAAGACGGAATATCCTGATAAAATTCACCGCCCAGTGGTCCGTACTGAACAGCTGACCCACAGGGGATTCCAACTTGAGTCCCAGAGATGGAGGTCTTGAGGTAATATGTCGGAGCATCTTAACCACTTGGCCAACGCGGCCCTGATTGAAATGAACTTTGATATGAAAAGGACGTTTAGCCAAATGTTAGAATGAATTACTATTGTCTCCGTTCTATTGTTATCCCACTTGAACATAATGTGTGGAATACTTCAACCAGGACAACTTCAAGTTTTTGTCACGGTCCCTTCGAGTTCGAATTAACCAAGTTCCACTGTACTTTTTTACATACTCTATTCCCCAGACATAAGCTTATGACTGCAAGGGTTGGGACCCTGGATTCAGCATCCGTACATAATTGTCCTCTTGCAAGAGGTCTTTCATTCAACATTCATTTCCCTATGTTCTCTCTAACCTTCCAATTATTCACTTATTCTTTCTCATTCTTGGTATTATTCATTAATACATTCATTCTGTGAATCTTTCATACTCATTTATTCAATTTCTTCCATTCTTAATTCATCCTCGCATTCGGTGGCTACATGTAATTCCTTGATTCTTAAATTTATCTAAAATATTTTGAACATAATTTATTGATACAATTTTCTTTTTCTTTGATTTTTGTTAACGTTTCTTTTTCGTTGTAACATATTTCGTAATCCTATTTAAAATCATTTCTGCGTTCATTCCATAAATCTTGTATTGTAAAAATATTGCTTTTGAGAAATGAAGGAAAATATATGTTTGTTTTATTATATTGGATGAAATAATTTCCAAAAATTGGCTGTTCTAGTATTTTGTTTTTGTTGAGAGTTGAGTGGCTAGATTTTTGGAAATTTGCCCATGCTTCAATAAGATTTATGTAGAAAAGTGGAACTTTTATTTTGTCAATATTGCATATGTCGGATAATTTACATAGAAAATAAGTAACTCTTAATTTTTCATCCATATAGCTTAACCAGTATTTACCTATTGCATTCCATGTATCAATATCACTTTGCATAATTTTATACATTGGTTTTTTTGCCCCTACTGAAAATGAATTCTCGAGTTCCACTGTACTTTTATCATCCTTGATACTCCAGGGGTTACGATCACTTATGATCTCTACACCCCTGTACTATCTCATAGTAAAACTGAAGGCAACTTAGAGGAAACAAATCTGAACCAATCACAGGTCAGCAAAAAATTCCTTTAAAGACTACATAGAGAACGACGCCCAACTTTAAAACCACGCATTCAATCACAGTGTACCGTTATACGGCTCTTCCGATGTACATAAAAGTACTAAATTACCTGTACTATTCTGTTACCTCTAGCTTTACTATGAGATAATCCAGGGCTGTAGAGATCGTAAGTGATCGGAACCCCTCGAGTATCGAGGATTTTTTTTATATGAAATGGTATGTCTTCTCTAATACGTCATTCGTGCGGAAAATATCGCTGTTGAAATAATCTCTCCCTTAGAAAATAAAATATTTAACATTTAATTAATTTAAGTAGATTAAAACGCTTTTGAAAGAAACCAATTGTTATATCGAATTACATTTCAAATATGATTGGTAAGCACATAATAGCAGTCAAAACCGCAAAATTCGATGAAACAAAAATCTAATCGGCTATTTACTTTCGATTTGTCTTCAGGGATGTTAATTTCATCATGTATTCTAGAAGCAAATCACAGCCACGATCTAGCATTACTTGCCATATATAGAATAGACTGCCTCTAGGGTTTTAGTATTACTGACAGTAAACTAGGAGTCGTATTTATTTTTAAAAAAATCACAATTAAAAAATTGAATCGAAGCTTACTGCCCACTACCTTTCGGAAACAAACGATGAACATTTCTTAACAACAATGATAACCGATACCTATGACCAAAGATGAGGTTACAACATCAAACAAAATTAGTTTCCCTGCGTAATTTGTTTATGTTAACAGTGGATATTTCGAAGTGATAGTCAACTAACGCCCAGTAATTACACCCGCGTTATGAAAATGAACATTTAATGTATAGATGCTATAACATTAGCGAGGGCTTTAATTTCGCTAAATTGCGAATCCATTCAAATTCGCGAAAATTGATACCTCACGAAATACATCAAAATCTTGGTTTAACTATCATAGTCTGCCATATGAATGACGGTTTCGAAGACTACAAAATTACTTTGCGAAAATAATCTCCCGCGAAAAAGGTTCACACAGTGAATTGCGAAATTTTACACCCGCGAAATTTAACAACGATACAGTATGTTATTTTCATTAAATTGTTCTGAAGGCGATAGTAAATTAAGTATTAACATGTAACATACAGGAGGACCCAATTATGGAAATGAACATTAATATTTATTTTAATTAGATTGTTTAGAAGGTAATGATAAGTGTAGCATTAACGTTAAGCTGATCACTTTTGCAGCTCTACAAAAATTATAAATCTTATCTTATATTCCCATTTTATAAAATCAAAATCCATATCGGAATGGAAAATAGACCATTAATATTCATACATACAAGTAAGATATTTAAAAAAAAAAAAAAATTTAAACTTTTTTTTTGCAATCTGAATAAAACAGTAGCCATAATATTTCTCCATCACATACAGGAGTGCGTGGGCGAAAAGGTCATCAAAGCATCAATGAAATAAGATCTTTAATGAAAACGAGGTTAGAATATGAAACTCTACTTTAATCAGATTTGTGTTTCACAGGCGACACCCATCATTCATGATGTAGATCTTATCCGTGTCGTAACTGAAAATTGATAATTTAGTGATACGCTTAATATACTTTTTATTTTTCGTGGGTGTAAAATTTTGCGATTAACTGTATGAAACTTATTCTGAGGGAATGATGTTAAATTTGAAAGGGACATTCACAGGATAGGCTGTAAAAAAAAAAAAAAAAAGCAAGCGCGAACAATAATGCCTTATTAGTACCCTACTCTGTTATTCAAATTAGATTATAAGCATTATTCTCAATAAATTTTGGGTTTATGAAACCATAGACAAAAGAAAAATAATGAAAAAAAAGCCCGAACGGACGTTTTTTCATACACGCGAAGCGGTTTTTCAAAAAAAAAAACAAAATATTGAGAATAATGCTTAATTTCATTTTTAACAATATTGCTTAAATAAACCAAAGCCTGTGTATATATGATAGAACACTGACTTTGGTAGAAATAGGTAGAGTCAGGTAGGCGATAACTCACGATTCTTATTTTTACCATTATTTAGAATGCTCAAGCCTTTTTTTATAAAGATTTTATTTTAAAGATAACAATTTAGAGAAATATTTTAAATACTGTATCCTGCCATGCGTTTCATCTTAGTGTTATGGTGGCATATGCGTGGTGGACGCCATTTACAAAAGAACACAAAAAAACCCATTTCATTGCTATGGACACTGCTAAAATGTTCTGTCATCTTGCATTACAGATGGCCGAATATAGCTTCTCTACGCGATGTGTGGATGAAAAATTTAAGAAATCCAACCGCTTCGATTTACTGTGTAGCAGGCATTTTGTTTGTGCATGACTTCTAATCACGTCATTTACCGATTAAATTGTCAATATTTTTGCGGTATGACGTCTTTAACAGGTAATAAATTATGGGAGATATTTTAATTCTACACTAATTGATTGTTAGCTTGTTAATTGATAGGGGTAACATCCTTTACAGGCTAGCGTTGTGTAAAGGTTATCTTAAAGATGTTCTACCCAGATATATATCAAGAAAGACGTTATTTATTTTTCCTCAAGTTATATTTCGCATATTTCTAAGAGCATAATTAAGGTGTTAAAAATGCTCAATCGCCGACAGGGCATAAACGATAACTATCATTTGAACATCAATCAGGTATATGTATATTTCATTAACACAAAAATAAATATAATATAAGTAAAATTAATTGTTGCACATGCGCAATCAGTAATTCAATCAATATAGGCCATAGTGTCATGGATATTTGGGAATTTTCCATGATGGTATGGTGTAAAGTAAGAAACTTTTGTAACTGAAGAACAACTCGCATTCGTCTACTCTTGTTTTTGATACGAAAAATATCTGAGTGGTGGAGCATTTATAAATAAAATACGTTGATGTTACTGTTCCGCCAGCAAACCGCGGGGGAATAACCGGTGTGTTTACATCCAATTTCTATCGTCGATGGTATTGATATACAGAATATATATCTAGAATTGTCTACCTGGAAAGAGATATTTCTCAAGGGCAATAAAATATACATAACTTTGTTATATTCAACAACATCACGCTATTGAAATCTCTGGTTAATGAACACAAAGATTTTTTATCAACAACATTGCAAAATTCGTCGTACTGCAAAATATAAGCAAAAACGTTTCAATTGTTAGTTGAAGTTGCAGACGACGTCCACTTCCGGTCACGTACGGAGCTTCCAAGGAGTTATTTCCATGTGGAAGTTTCCCTGAGAAATTATTTCCCACGTCTCACGATTCCGGTGAGATACCTTACTTATTCAATGTCATGTGACCACGTTAAAGCGACATTGTACATAAATATCTACAAAAATAATGGAGTTAAAACTAAGTCTAAGTATTGATACCATTTGTTTATAATGCTACAATTAAGCTTAATCAAAAAATGTCTTTTAATTATTTCTATTGGTATTCTATATTTGCATATTACAGAGTTATCTGCCCTTGGGTAGGTATTAATTATGACGTCATCTGTTTGCGAGCGTAACGTCATACCTTTCGGAGAAAGCGACGTGAATTGCGTTCACAAAATAATGACGTAACAATCGATGCCTACCCGCAAGGGAGCGAACTCTTTAATATGCAAAGACGGAATAGCAAAAATTGAAAATAGCTGCATAAAAAAACATGCCTTCTTTTAAAATACGCCTTCATGGAACGAAGTTACGATTGTTGCTGAACGGAAATCGGGAAATTCATGAACTATTCTCATGATAGTTCGGAAATTGCCATCTTAGAACATTCTAAATAAAAATGAGGTATTACTCATAGGGTAATACACACTCTAAGTACACACATAAACAACTTATTATGTGTTGAGCTTGTTACTAGCTGTCCTGTGTATATATAAACTAAACATATTAACTAAATAGTTTAAAACTGTCATATTATGTGCAAACAAATAGAAGATCTAACATGAGTGACTATGTAGTATTAAATTTATCAAACGAGTTCAATAATTTCATATGGCACGTGCCTTTAGGCGAGTGGCATATCAAATTATTTAAAGAGTTTGAGATCATACGATAGACCTTTATTAATTAATTGAACGGATATCTTTCCGACATATTGCCTCCCGAAAACCTGGACACAGTGTACACCCAAAATCCTTATTTATAGATAACATCATCTTGCCCTAAATAAAAAAAAAATGCTAAGTAGAAAAAATCCGCTAGAATTTAAATAAAATGTGCCCGTTAACATTACAAAAATAATACAGCCTTATATTCCAGTTCTTTTATAACACACGGAGTCATAGTCATTATTTTCGACGCATTTCATTCCTGAAAATACCATTGTGGTAATTCTGAAGCAATTCTAACTGTAGTACCGTGCCAAACACCACATGAGTGTCTCGTCTAACGATTTTAATCAAACTTAGTATTTGATGCTATGATTCTATACTCCCATGGAGTTTTCTTACCACCATGTATTTGTCTCCGTACACCAATAATAGTTAAACTATAATTTTACCTCAGAGGAAACGGAACAGTTTAAGACCTTTTCATATCCTCATACGCTTTTCGAGGTATCTCTACCAAGTACCTCAACTTAGTATTATCGATAGAAAAAGACCAGTATCACGAAATATTAATTTTCTAAATATCTAGGTTGGAAACATTTAAAGTCATTTGTCAGCATTGAAGATGGGCAGAGTTTAGTCAAAAGCAACCTTCTGCTGGCCCGATTACTTTACACTGAGTTAAGACCTTCTGTTAGTCCGATCACTTTACACTGAGTATAGACCTACTGTTAGTCCGATCACTTTACACTGAGTAAAGACCTTCTGTTAGCCCGATCACTTTACACTGAGTTAAGACCTTCTGTAAGTATGATCAATTCACACTGAGTAAAGATCTTCTGTTAGTCCGATCACTTTACACTGAGTAAATACCTTCTGTTAGCCCAATCACTTTACACTAAGTAAAGATATTCTGTTTATCCGATCACTTTACACTTAGTAAATACCTTCTCTTAGCCCAATCACTTTACACTGCAAAAAGATCTTCTGATAGTCTAATCACCTTAGACGAAGTGAAGAACTTTTGCGAGTCCAATCTCTCTAATCTGAGTAAAAACCCTCTGCTAGCCCGATCAATTTACTTTAAATAAAGACCTTCTGCTAGCCCGATCAATTTGCACTTAGTAAAGACATTCTGCTAGCCTGATCAATTTACTTTAAATAAAGACCTTCTGCTAGCCTGATCACTTAACAGCATAAGATTTTTATAAGATTAATGCCTGATTGTAAGTTAGTTGATTAATATGCTTCCTGGACTGTCTTTTCGAAAAGTGAATTATGATGAATTGATTGTCATTTAACTGGTCTGCACAAAGCATATAACGTTTGCCTCAGGTTGAGCTTCGATAAATCAACTGATCCTCATATTATGAAAGCTTTATAATCAAATTTAACTACGCATTTGGAGAAATTCTCGCTAATAGAGGATTGCCGATTACTGAATTAAACAAATTAATTGCTTACTTTGCATTTCATCATATCTAACAATGTTTGAGAAAATTTTAGGCGCAAATATTATATGGCATTTCGGTTCTCGTATTGGAGAGTTAGGTAATAAAAATGACCACGTGTGCGTTGTAGAAGTAGGAACTCCTATTATCACATAATCCGTCTAATATCAAATGACCCCAATCGTGTAATGTATCTCTGTATATATACACAACTAATGTAATAAAAGCTGGGGCGTTTTTTCATTGGTTGGAAATTCACTGTAAAGTCATGATTTGACGTCAGTAAGTGTAATGCCAAAGTTCGCTTCATAAAAGCTGATTTAATAACTTATACATACAATGTACGTTTCCGTTTTACAAATAGATCCCTTAGTTGGGTTAACCTCGAAATTGTTGCAACAGAAATAATATGTTCAAATATATCGATTTTTAAATACTGTAGGCCAGCTTTCTTTCGCGTGCGACTTCTTTTCGCGAATTTCTCGAGTCTTATAACTTCGAGAAATTTTATCTTTGCAAAAAAATAATTTCGAAAATCTTTCTATTCAATTTAAAATCCGCAAAATTTAATCTTTGCGAAAATGATTAGAAATGGAGATCGCGAAATTTAGTAGTCGCAAAAAAAGTTGGTTTACAGCATACATTCTATAAATAACAAAGAACGATAACTCTGTATAACAGAAATACAACGTCACTACATACTAGAACTAACTCAATATGCGTGATACCTGCCTATCATAAAACATACATAAATATTAGATATAAATATACATAAATAAAAGCATCTATATTTGTTTACGTTATAATATTTACAATCGCCACTATTGCTGTATAGATAAACTAGTACACACATAAACAATCTATTATGTGTTGAGCTGATTTTTAGCTGTCCTGTGTATATATAAACTAAACATATTAACTAAATAGTATAAAACTGTCATATTATGTGAAAACAAATAGAAGATCTAACACGAGTGACTATGTAGTATTAAATTTATCAAACGAGATCAATAATTTCATATGGCACTTGCCTTTAGGCGAGTGGCATATCAAATTATTTCAAGAGTTTGAGATTATACGATAATCGGGAAAGACCGTTATTGATTAATTGAAAGGATATCTTTCCGACATATTGCCGCCCGAGAACCTGGACATAGTGTACACCCAAAATCCTTATTTACAGATAACATCATCTTGCACTAAATTTAAAAAAAAGATTGCTAAGTAAAAAAAAAAACGCTAGAATTTAAATGTGCCCGTTAACATTACATTAATAGTACAGCCTTATAAAGATATTCCAGTTTTTTTATAACACACGGTTTCATAGTCATTATTTGCGACGCATTTCATTCCTGAAAATGCCATTGTGGTATTTCTGAAGCAATTCTAACTATAGTACCGTGCCAAACACCACACAAGTGTCTCGTCTAACGATTTTAATCAAACTTAGTATTTAATGCTATGATGCTATACTCCAAGCGAGTTTTCTTCCCACCCTGTTTTTGTCTCCGTACATCAATAATAGTTAAACTATAATTTTACCACAGAGGAAACGGAACAGTTGAAGACCTTTTCATATCCTCAGACGCTATTCGAGGTATGTCTACCAAGTACCTCAACTTACTTTTATCGATAGACAAAGACCAGTATCATGAAACATTATTATTTTTAAATATCTAGAAAGGAAACATTTAAAGTCCTTTGTCAGCATTGGAGATTGTCAAAATTTAGTCAAAAACAACCTTCTGCTGGCCCGATCACTTTACACTGAGAAAAGTCCTACTGTTAGTCCGATCACTTTACTCTGAGTTAAGACCTTCTGTTAGTTCGATCACTTTACACTGAGTAAAGACCTTCTGTTAGTTCGATCACTTTACACTGAGTAAAGACCTTCTGATAGTCCGATCACTTTGCACTGAGTTAAGACCTTCTGTAAGTATGATCAATTCACACTGAGTAAAGATCTTCTGTTAGTCCGATCACTTTACACTGAGTAAATACCTTCTGTTAGCCCAATCACTTTACACTAAGTAAAGATATTCTGTTTATCCGATCACTTTACACTTAGTAAATACCTTCTCTTAGCCCAATCACTTTACACTGCAAAAAGATCTGATAGTCTAATCACCTTAGACGAAGTGAAGAACTTTTGCGAGTCCAATCTCTCTAATCTGAGTAAAAACCCTCTGCTAGCCCGATCAATTTACTTTAAATAAAGACCTTCTGCTAGCCCGATCAATTTGCACTTAGTAAAGACATTCTGCTAGCCTGATCAATTTACTTTAAATAAAGACCTTCTGCTAGCCTGATCACTTAACAGCATAAGATTTTTATAAGATTAATGCCTGATTGTAAGTTAGTTGATTAATATGCTTCCTGGACTGTCTTTTCGAAAAGTGAATTATGATGAATTGATTGTCATTTAACTTGTCTGCACAAAGCATATAACGTTTGCCTCAGGTTAAGCTTCGATAAATTATCTGATCCTCATATTATGAAAGCTTTATAATCAAATTTAACTACGCATTTGGAGAAATTCTCGTAAATGGAGGATTGCCGATTACTGATTTAAACAAATTAATTGCTTACTTTGCATTTAATCATATCTAACAATTTTTGAGAAAATTTAAGGCGCAAATATTATATGGTATTTCGTTTCTCGTATTGGAGAGTTACATGTAGGTAATAAAAATGACCACGTGTGCGTTGTAGAAGTAGGAACTCCTATTATCACATAATCTAATATCAAATGACTTCAATCGTGTAATGTATCTCTGTGTATATACACAACTAATGTAATAAAAGCTGGGGCGTTTTCCATTAGTTGGAAATTCACTGTAAAGTCATGATTTGACGTCAGTAAGTGTAATGCCAAAGTTCGCTTCATAAAAGCTGATTTGATAACTTATACATACAATGTACGTTTCCGTTTTACAAATAGATGCCTTCATTGGTTAACCTCAAAATTGTTGCATCAGAAATAATATGTTCAAATATCTCGATTTTTGAATTCTGTAGGCCAGCTTTCTATCGCATGCGACTTCTTTTCGCGAATTTCGCGAGCCTTATAACTTATAAATTTTATCTTTGCAAAAAAATAATTTCGAAAATCTTTCGATTCAATTGAAAATCCGCAAAATTTAATCCCCGCGAAAATGATTAGAAATGGAGATCGCGAAATTTAGTAGTCGCAAAAAAATTTGATTTACAGCATACATTCTATAAATAACAAAGAACGATAACTCTGTATAACAGAAATACAGAGGACAGTATTTAATTACTATATACATGTTAATATTTATCATATTTATCAACGTCACTACATACTAGAACTAACTCAATATACGTGATACCTGCCTATCATCAAACATACATGTGTATTAGATATCAATATACATAAATAAAAACATCTATATCTATTTACATTACAATATTTACAATCGCCACTATCGCTGTATCAATAAACTAAGTTGGGGCAGATTTTGAGCGAGAACGTGACCCGATTCAGTGCGTATGAATACAACTTGGCGGACTTCTTTTGACATTCCACAAAATCATGTGTCAATGTTTACAAATAACACATGTACGATACAATCGGAAAAATATAATAAAACGGATTTATTTTTTGAGATGTGTTATTGCTATTTGTAAGAATAAAATAAGTGAA
>SAYR01052160.1:1479296-1551521 GCA_004382745.1 Argopecten irradians irradians | reverse complement strand
TAGAATTGTCTACTGAAAGAGATATTTTCTCAAGGGCAATAAAATAACTAACTTTATTATATTCAACACATCACGCTATTGAATCTCTGGTTAATGAACACAAAGATTTTTTATCAACAACAATGCAAAATTCGTCGTACTGAAAATATAAGAAAAACGTTTCAATTGTTAGTTGAGTTGCAGACGAGTCCACTTCCGTCACTTACGGAGCTTCCAAGAAGTTATTTCCATGTGGAAGTTTCCCTTGAGAAAATTATTTCCCACGTCTCACGTTCCGGTGAGATTACATTAGCTTATTCAATGTCATGTGACCACGTTAAGCCGACATTGTTAATAAATATCTACAAAAATATTGGTTTAAAACAAGTTTCTAAGTATTGATACATTATGTTTAAAGCTACATGAGCTAATCAAAAAAAGTTCATTTTAATTATTCTATTAGTATTCTATATTGCATATTACAGAGTTATTGCCCTGGGTAGTATAATTAATGACGTCATCTGTTTTGCGAGCGTAACGTCATAACCTTTCGGAGAAAGCGACTGAATTGCGTTCACAAAATAATGACGTAGACAATCGGATGGCCTACGCAATGGAAGCGACTCTTTATATGCACAAGACGGAATAGCAAAAATTGAGAATAGCTGCATTAAAAAAAACATGCCTTCTTTTAAAATACGCTTCATGAACGAAGTTACGATTTGTGCTGAACGGAATCGGGAAATTTCATTGAAACTATTCTCATGATAGTTCTGAAATTGCCCATCTTAGAACATTCTACAAAAAAATAGGGTATTTACTCATAGGGGTAATACACCACTCTTAAGTACACACATAAACACTTATTATGTGTTGAGCTTGTTTACTAGCTGTCCTGTGTATATATAAACTTAAACATATTAACTAAATAGTTAAAACTGTATATGTATGTGCAAACAAATAGAAGATCTAACATGAGTGACTATTTGTATGGATTAAATTTATCAAAGAGATTTCAATAATTTCATATGGCACCGTGCCTTTAGGCGGAGTGCATATCAAATTATTTTAAAAGAGTTTGAGATCATACGAATGAAGACCTTTATTTAATTAATTGAAGGATATCTTTCCGACATATTGCCTCCCGAAAACCTGGACAACAGTGTACACCCAAAATCCTTTTTTATAATAACATCATCTTGCCCTAAAATTAAAAAAAAAAAATGCTAATGTAGAAAAAAACCTAGAAATTTATAAAATGTGCCCGTTAACATTACAAAATAATACAGCCTTATATTCCAGTTCTTTTATATAACACACGGAGTCATAGTCATTATTTCGACGCATTTCATTCCTGAAAATACCATTGTGAGTAATTCTGAAGCAATTCTAACTGTAGTACCGTGCAAACACACATGAGTGTCTCGTCTAACGATTTTAATCAAACTTAGTATTTGATGCTATGATTCTATACTCCCAATGGAGTTTTCTTCCACCATGTATTGTCTCCGTACACTACATAATTAGTTAAACTATAATTTTACTCAGAGGAAACGGAAACAGTTTAAGCCTTTTCATATCCTCATAACGCTTTTCGAGGTATGTCTACAAAGTACTCAACTTTAGTATTATTCGATTAGAAAAGACCAGTATCACGAAATATTAATTTTTTAAATATCTAGGTTGGAAACATTTTAAAGTCCTTTGTCAGCATTGAAGTTGGCAGAATTTAGTCAAAAACAACCTTCTGCTGGCCCGATTACTTTACACTGAGTAAGACCTTCGTTAGCCCGATCCACTTTACACTGAGTATAGACCTTCTGTTAGTCGATCACTTTACACTGAGTAAAGACCTTCTGTTAGACCGATCACTTTACCTGAGTTAAGACCTTCTGTAAGTATGGATCAATTCACACTGGAGTAAAGATCTTCTGTTAGTCCGATCACTTACACTGAGTAAATATACCTTCTGTTAGCCCAATCACTTTACAGCTAAGTAAAGATATTCTGTTTATCCGATTCACTTTACACTTAGTAAATACCTTCTCTTACCCAATCACTTTACACTGCAAAAAGATCTTCTGATAGTCTAATCACCTTAGACGAAGTGAAGACTTTTGCGAGTCCAATCTCTCTAATCTGAGTAGAAAAACCCTCTGCTAGCCCGATCAATTACTTTAAATAAAGACCTTCTGCTAGCCCGATCAATTTGCACTTGTAAAGACATTCTGCTAGCCTGATCAATTTACTTTAAATAAAGACCTTCTTGCTAGCCTGATCACTTAACAGCATAAGATTTTTATAAGATTAATGCCTGATTGTAAGTTAGTTGATTAATATGGCTTCCTGGACTGTCTTTTCGAAAAGTGAATTATGATGAATTTGATTGTCATTTAACTGGTCTGCACAAAGCATATAACGTTTGCCTCAGGTTGAGCTTCGATTAAAATCAACTGATCCTCATATTATGAAAGCTTTATAATCAAATTTAACTACGCATTTGGAGAAATTCTCGCTAATAGAGGATTGCCGATTACTGAATTAAACAAATTAATTGCTTACTTTGCATTTCATCATATCTAACAATGTTTGAGAAAATTTTAGGCGCAAATATTATATGGCATTTCGGTTCTCGTATTGGAGAGTTAGGTAATAAAAATGACCACGTGTGCGTTGTAGAAGTAGGAACTCCTATTATCACATAATCCGTCTAATATCAAATGACCCCAATCGTGTAATGTATCTCTGTATATATACACAACTAATGTAATAAAAGCTGGGGCGTTTTTCCATTGGTTGGAAATTCACTGTTAAGTCATGATTTGACGTCAGTAAGTGTAATGCCAAAGTTCGCTTCATAAAAGCTGATTTAATAACTTATACATACAATGTACGTTTCCGTTTTACAAATAGATGCTAATTGGTTTAACCTCAAAATCATTGCAACAGAAATAATATGTTCAAATATATCGATTTTTGAATTCTGTAGGCCAGCTTTCTTTCGCGTGCGACTTCTTTTCGCGAATTTCGCAAGCCTTATAACTTCGAGAAATTTTATCTTTGTAAAAAATATTTTCAAAAATCTTTCTATTCAATAGAAAATCCGCAAAATTTAATCTTTGCGAAAATGATTAGAAATGGAGATCGCGAAATTTAGTAGTCGCGAAAAAAGTTGGTTTACAGCATACATTCTATAAATAACAATGAACGATAACTCTGTATAACAGAAATACAGAGGACAGTATTTAATTACTATATACATGTTAATATTTATTATGTTTATCAACGTCACTACATACTAGAACTAACTCAATATACGTGATACCTGCCTATCATAAAACATACATAAATATTAGATATAAATATACATAAATAAAAGCATCTATATTTGTTTACGTTATAATATTTACAATCGCCACTATTGCTGTATCGATAAACTAGTACACGCATAGAAAACCTATTATGTGTTGAGCTGATTTTTAGCTGTCCTGTGTATATATAAACTAAACATATTAACTAGATAGTATAAAACTGTCATATTATGTGAAAACAAATAGAAGATCTAACACGAGTGACTATGTTGTATTGAATTTATCAAACGAGTTAAATAATTTCATATGGCACGTGCCTTTAGGCGAGTTGCATATAAAATTATTTAAAGAGTTTGAGATTATACGATAATCGGGAAAGACCGTTATTGATTAATTGAACGAATATCTTTCCGACATATTGCCGCCCGAAAACCTGGACACAGTATACACCCAAAATCCTTATTTACAGATAACATCATCTTGCCCTAAATTACAAAAAAAAAAAAAAAAAAAAAAAAAGATTGCTAAGTAAAAAAAAAATCCGCTAGAATTTAAATGTGCCCGATAACATTACCTTAATAGTACAGCCCTATAAAGATATTCCAGTTCTTTTATAACACACGGTTTTATAGTCATTATTTGCGACGCATTTAATTCCTGAAAATACCATTGTGGTATTTCTGAAGCAATTCTAACTGTAGTACCGTGCCAAACACCACACAAGTGTCTCGTCTAACGGTTTTAATCAAACTTAGTATTTAATGCTATGATTCTATACTCCCAGCGAGTTTTCTTCCCACCATGTATTTGTCTCCGTACACCAATAATAGTTAAACTATAATTTTACCTCAGAGGAAACGGAACAGTTTAAGACCTTTTCATATCCTCATACGCTTTTCGAGGTATGTCTACCAAATACCTCAACTTAGTATTATCGATAGACAAAGACCAGTGTCATGAAACATTAATTTTCTAAATATCTAGGTTGGAAACATTTAAAGTCCTTTGTCAGCATTGGAGATTGGCAAAGTTTAGTAAAAAAAAACCTTCTGCTGGCCCGATCACTTTACACTGAGTAAAGACCTTCTGTTAGCCCAATCACTTTACACTGAGTAAAGACCTTCTGTTAGTTCGATCACTTTACACTGAGTATAGACATACTGTTAGTCCGATCACTTTACACTGAGTTAAGACCTTCTGTAAGTATGATCAATTCACACTGAGTAAAGATCTTCTGTTAGTCCGATCACTTTACACTAAGTAAATACCTTCTGTTAGCCCAATCACTTTACACTAAGTAAAGATATTCTGTTTATCCGATCACTTTACACTTAGTAAATACCTTCTCTTAGCCCAATCACTTTACACTGCAAAAAGATCTTCTGATAGTCTAATCACCTTACACGAAGTGAAGAACTTTTGCGAGTCCAATCTCTCTAATCTGAGTAAAAACCCTCTGCTAGCCCGATCAATTTACTTTAAATAAAGACCTTCTGCTAGCCCGATCAATTTGCACTTAGTAAAGACATTCTGCTAGCCTGATCAATTTACTTTAAATAAAGACCTTCTGCTAGCCCGATCAATTTGCACTTAGTAAAGACATTCTGCTAGCCTGATCAATTTACTTTAAATAAAGACCTTCTGCTAGCCTGATCACTTAACAGCATAAGATTTTTGTAAGACTAATGCCTGATTGTAAGTTAGTTGATTAATATGCTTCCTGGACTGTCTTTTCGAAAAGTGAATTATGATGAATTGATTGTCATTTAACTTGTCTGCACAAAGCATATAACGTTTGCCTCAGGTTGAGCTTTGATAAATCAACTGATCCTCAAATTATGAAAGCTTTATAATCAAATTTAACTACGCATTTGGAGAAATTCTCGTAAATAGAGGATTGCCGATTACTGAATTAAACAAATTAATTGCTTACATTGCATTTCATCATATCTAACAATGTTTGAGAAAATTTTAGGCGCAAATATTATATGGTATTTCGTTTCTCGTATTGGAGAGTTAGGTAATAAAAATGACCACGTGTGCGTTATAGAAGTAGGAACTCCTATTATCACATAATCCGTCTAATATCAAATGACTCCAATCGTGTAATGTATCTCTGTATATATACACAACTAATGTAATAAAAGCTGGGGCGTTTTTCTATTGGTTAGAAATTCACTGTAAAGTCATGATTTGACGTCAGTAAGTGTAATGCCAAAGTTCGCTTCATAAAAGCTGATTTAATAACTTATACATACAATGTACGTTTCAGTTTTACAAATAGATGCCTTCATTGGTTAACCTCAAAATTGTTGCAACAGAAATAATATGTTCAAATATCTCGATTTTTGAATTCTGTAGGCCAGCTTTCTTTCGCATGCGACTTCTTTTCGCGAATTTCGCGAGCCTTATAACTTATAAATTTTATCTTTGCAAAAAAATAATTTCGAAAATCTCTCTATTCAATTTAAAATCCGCAAAATTTAATCTTTGCGAAAATGATTAGAAATGGAGATGCGAAATTTAGTAGTCGCGAAAAAAGTTGGTTTACAGCATACATTCTATAAAAACAAAGAACGATAACTCTGTATAACAGAAATACAGAGAACAGTATTTAATTACTATATACATGTTAATAGTTATCATGTTTATCAATAGTCACTACATACTAGAACTAACTCAATATACGTGATACCTGCCTATCATAAAACATACATGAGTATTAGATATAAATATACATAAATAAAAACATCTATATTTATTTACATTACAATATTTACAATCGCCACTATTGCTGTATCAATAAACTAAGTTGGGGCAAATTTTGAGCGAGAACGTGACCCGATTCAGTGCGTATGAATACAAGTTGGCGGACTTCTTTTGACATTACACAAAATCATGTGCCAATGTTTACAAATAACACATGTACGAAACAATCGGAAAAATATAATAAAACGGATTTATTTTTTGAAATGTGTTATTGCTATTTGACAGAATAAAATAACTGAAATAAAGGAACCATTTTTTGCGACGTCATGGAGAAAAGGGCAGAATTAAGCTTTAGTCAACGGCGCGCTTTTTATGAATGGCTGTTATGCATGGATAAACATGACGCAGTATACGTTTGATGGCGAATAACATACGGTAAATATTTTTCATTCTGGTTGATTGTATTGTTAAAAATGTAAATATAAGGATTAAACTGTTACCTTGATTAGTTTATGAGATTATAAACCCAATGGAGCATGAGGTAAACTGCGTAAACGCGAATCCTTAATTAGTACTAAAAAAAGACAAAATCGAGCTTGCGTCTGCAACAAAACTGAATTTTTAGAATCTCGAAAGCACTGCTAATTTGTTAATGGAATTATTTAAATGTTCAATACTCCAACAGTTAATATCATCGTAAGGGAAATATCCATATCGTAATATAATTATATAAAACAATTCTTATCTTCGCTCCGTTTTATAGCATTCATCTTGGTTAACCTGGGTTTGCCCGAGAAAGGATTTTATGTAGGCCTTCTGCTAGCCCGATCACTTTACACCTAGTAAAGACATCTGCTAGCCCGTGAGTGTTGTCGGACGACGTTGTTTCCAGGATTTTTTTCACAATTTCAATATTTTCATGTTGAAATAGAGATAATAAGCAAAAGGTAAGAACATGACACAGTTATTAAGGCTTATTAATGATACTTATTGTCTGTTTAGATTGTAACCTGAAATTCTACTTCATATATATTAAAAGTGTACCAATTTGGGTAGCGTCACATTATATATCTGCTATCAGCCAAATGGAGCGTGACGTCATTGACCTAGAGGCCCAATGTTTAGTCCAATGCTCAAAAACAGCTGTACACGGGTATATAGTGACCAGCACTATGTATATCTTACGACTATTTCATATTCTAATAAAAACAGCAGAAAAAAAGTAAATTGCTGGAAACCACTTTGTGTGTATGAATAGCGATACAAATCGAGCCAGAAGGTATACAAAAATATAAGGATAATTCTTTAGAGCCATATGAGACAGGAAACGTACATTAATGTATTTTAATTTATTACCATTCAAATCAAATTTGTCATCTATGAACAGGTAAACTGATAAAAAAAATTAAAATAGGACCCAACATCTTATCAAATCGTGAAGTAGAAGTGGTCCAGTCTGGTTTGGAGTCATACGACATTGCGATTACGCTACTTTGAACGCAACTTCTCTTCAGTTGACTATATAGGGACATACCGTATAGTCTGTTACTTTAACGGATCAAACTTCTCGCAGTTTGATCTAAAAACCATAAAATCAAAGTTTACCGATTATAAATTTTCACGATATGAATTTCAAAGGTAGATATTATTCAACCATTTCTCATTATTTCACGATCAAATTTCGCGATCCTAGCAATGTGCCGCGAAATCGCGAAAATATCATCCCCGAGAAAATAACCGGATATACAGTATTTAAATATATAGCTTTACATTTCATTGCCCAAAGGTCAATAATTCATAAGTATACCATGCTTAGTTTCAAAGAATAAGTCGTTAATATGGAAATAGTCAAATTGGCACTTTTGGCCCCTGCCCTTGAAGTCCCCGAGGGGTCAACCCCATCATTTATACAATTTTAAATAATAGTCAAACACTGTTTAACAACGATCCTTTAAATAATATACTTCGGCTCGCCCATTTTTCATGGACTCAGCATTTTTCTGTATTGCCCAGTAAAGATCTTATACATTGTAAATGATATACTTCGCCTTTCCAATGGAACCTCTTTCATGGACCCAATATATAATGTCCGTATCATCTCTTTAGACCAAGACGTAACCTATACTATCCCCTATGTACTAGTAAAACCGTCCGTAAGGAAGATACACATCTGAACATTTAAATATTTGCCTCAATAAAAATCGCATTAATATTGCTACGTATTTGTATTAACGTACCATCGGATTTTTGATTTGGTTTTTAATTAGAGTGGGCTAGAGGTACTCACAGCAGGATCAGACGGCTATTCACAGGTACGAGATTTTCTTTACGTTCTCCATCTCCATGTTATAATCATGACGTCAACATGCTGATTTATACAGGTTTGAAGTCATTATCATTCTGTGGATACATAACTGTAGTTTTTTTGTTCACCATCACTGGTAGTCATGAAAACGAGCATCTGTCTCGTTTAGTAATTTTCCCTGAAGGAGGAGTGTCAATTTGGGCCCTCTGATGGCCATGACCGATAAGCTTGATTTTGAGCTACATCTGTATTATGAATCAAAGACAGCCTCTCAAGTGTGAAGTTTTACATCAAGTATTAGTATAGCCTTGCAAAGAATTGAACTAGGTTTGTCAAAAATGACCCCTGTAACCTGGAAACTCTTCGATCTCGAAGCACAGAATTACAGAATTCATTTTAATCTTCTCTTAATTCTCTCAATTTTCTCTCTTCACTGTAAACGCGTTCTATAATTACAAAATAAATTATTAAAAGAGGACATGCTAGTGAAGCTATTTCAAATGCAAAACAGTTTATAATGGTCTTAAAATACCCAAATGTTTTGTAACTTTAATTGTGTTAAAACATATTTTTTCTACAAAATATCACTAGATAAATCAATTTGAAAGCACATCTTTACAAAGGAGTATTGCATCAGATATTAATGTTGACACCGTTATAGTCGTGATTGATTATCTGAAATAAGCATATCCATATCATTATGTAACGTTACTAAAATAGACCTTGCCATATTAAGACGCTTAAACGATGAATTTACCGGTTCATGATTTTTCTTAAATTTTCACAATAATTACTTCAGGTAATGAGCCAATTTTTAGAACATATTTTAGTGCACTCGAATTAGAATCACATTTGTCAATAATAAACATGGCCGAAAATTGCACCCAAAATTTCGACATTTTCTGTCTTAAAAATAAAGCCACAGTTAATAGTTTGATTTGTTACATTTTGCTAAGATATTTATGCTCTTCCGAAAAGGATACAGTTTCACGACACAAAGTGACTTTGGTACCGTTATGGATTAAAAAGGGAACCCTGTTGTACACGCCTACTGGACGATTTGCTTTTGGAGCCTTTTGATTTTTTAAACGTATTTCAAGGGTTTGCACTGGTGTTACTACATATAACATTTAGTTTTAATACAATTAATTCGTGGGCAAATATATATTTTTCGTGAAAGATGTCCTTTTTACGTCGGGTTCCCACGGAGTAATTTCATCAGCAAATGTTTTCACTATCACATCCAAAACAAATATACCGCTGCCTCCAAACATACAATTCAAACTGTACTTCCTTTCGGGGACATATGGAGCTGTTTATGAATGACTGTACTAAAAGACAGACTGACACTATCAAATATATGGTGTAGAATCTTAAATACCCCGGGGGTGATTAGGACTGTACCGCCAATCGGCGATAGACTTGATTATTATAGAAGTGTTGACAAAACCATTGTACTGCAAATATAATCTAAATGCGGAGACTGAACTACTTCTATTTAAATTTCCTGTTTAACAACGAACCTCCATACTGTTGTTAAAGGGACAATTCATTCAGGCTTATTCTTTTACATAACCAAGAAGCAAAATATGGCATAGATGTATTGTTCTACATTTCTTATGAAACATATAACATAAGATATTGAACTACATAACCACTGTGGAGGTGATATAATGATTTTTTAGGCAAAACAATTCACCTAATAAGGTAAACACACTTCTGTCAGAGCGACTTGAGCAGTTCTAGACAAAAGTAGCATTACTCTACGAGCAAGGGACTGGGTTCGGCATACAAGATATTCGACCACAATGTGTAATGGCGGACAGCGAGTGAGTTTGAACATTTCACACGCATTTCACCACCATGGGATTTTCTGACATCACAGTAAAACCAACTGATCTAATTTCCATTAGAACTGGGGGCTTTCCGATATATATACAAATTTTAATGTTCTCGTAGAATGAATTGTCCCTTTAAAGTAATCACCGTTTAATCATTCTCATTCCGGGAAAGTGTGATAACATGCAGATTCAGCTAAAACCTCTAATAGTCGTATTTATATTAGTTTATTTCAAGAAAAAGAATAATAACGCTTGCTTGGGAAATGAAAGTAGCTACGTTTATGTAAATGCTACTTTCGATTTCTAACTCTGCCTTTAAAAGGTTTAAGTGAATGCACTCAGCTGTTAACGAAATCAACGCAATTGCAAAGAATTTTGATTGTACTGTCGGGATGTAGTTCACACAACCCTGTTCTTTAAAGTAATATGTGTCGTAATTTTCATACTCATGAATCAAGAAGAGCTTTAGATATATTCAACACCAAACGTTAGCAACACATTGGAAATACAATGCATAAGTTGTAATTTTACAAGTACAAATTGCAACTGAACATGAATTCAGCAGTACTGCCAAAAATCATTATATGTACGACTACAGTGCAGTGAAATGAATACATAAGGCGTGACTATGAAGCCAAATTGTGGTCTTCAGTTTCATTTTTTATTGTTACAGTGGTATTAGCAGTTGCAAACTGATTTTTTTCAGGTTTCCATCTAAATATACATAAGACATTAAAAACGATTTTTACAGTGCATAAATTATGTGGTGTAATGAACGTTTATAAGGCACCATACATGTTTTTTGTCCATGTGAATGATTTTCACTGCTTAATGCATCAAACCTTATGATTTTCAATGGATTACTGTAAAAAAAACCCATGTCGCCCAGTTACGGCACATATAACTTTAATCGCCGTACAGCTTTTATCAAAATGAACGATGCATGCAATTAGGGGGATTTTAAATGCAATCATTTAGTGCAAAACTAAATGAATGAGCACATATAATGGTTAAACGTCAAGCATGCACTATAATAATTATTTATGGTATAATACTATAAATATTTGATTTTTTTTAATCACGAGTTGTCACAACCTAAAGTGAATATGCATTCTCTATAAAAGATGAATGAACGCGAAATACACTTGCAAAACAATCCAACTTCTAAAACAAGTGTTGAGACTTAATGTGATGACAACCCATATATAATCAAGAACACGTTTCATGAACATTTATTAACTTTTAGGAATTCCTAATTTAAAATTTTCCATAGGAAAGCATTACAGATTTTAAGGAAGGCTCCTTAACTAAGGGATTTTCCTTAACTTCCGTAATCCTTTCCTATGAATAATTTCAAGTTAAGGAATTCCTTAAAGTTAAGGAATGTTCATGAAACTGGGACAAGGTTAAAGTTCTTAGTGCTAGTTGCTTGTTGCGACATGTTATGTTTTTCTCCAGTAATCTATTAAAAACCATCAGGTTTGTAAAAATCAAATTGGACAGGCAAATATGTATAATATATAAACATGAGTTACAACGTAAAGAATCTACATTTAAAGATGTTCCACCGCCGACAAACAGTATTTTTTCACTATCAAAAACAGGAGCAGACGTTTTAGTATTTTCCTTCTGTTACAAAAGTTACTTACTTTACACCATTACCACCATTGAAAAGTTTGAGCTTCTAATTTTACTTCAAATTAAAAATATGAAAAATAATTAATTGCATCCCGAAAAAATTCCGTGACACTATATCCTATATGGAATTAAGTACTGATTGCGCATAAACTAAAGACAAAATAAATTATTTTATATTATTTTTTGTGTTAATTAGGCATATATGTACACGATTAAACACCAATTATTGTTCAAATGATTAATATCATTTATGCTCTGTCGGCGGTGGAGCATCTTTAAAATAAATTCTTATTTTTATGTATGCGTAGATGGAAACATGCCTCCAGAAATCGATTAACAATTACTAATAACACTAAAATGTGAAATGAAATTGTAGAACACAAATTGAATTGATTGTCTGACCGTATGTACTCATCTCACTACAGTATAGATGTAAACAGAACGATTTTTGGTAGTTCTGCCAAAAACATTTAAACCTATGCAATGAAAATAATTCACCAAATGTTGGTAACTTTTGGTGGTGGATATAATATTAAAATAAAAGCTCTTCGTGATTCGTGAGTTTGATATATTGGCACTTATAATTTGAAACTATAAATTTAAAACATTTATCGGAAAATGAAAATTCATGATTTTCCTATAGTGCAATAATAATACATTTAACTTACATAAACATACTGAAAATAAACTTTTATTCGCGTGCGATTTACTTTCGCGAATTTCGCGATACAAGTAAATTCACAAAAGTTTAAAGTTGCCTCCGCAAATATATATCTACAACATTTATTTTGATAGAAATTCTTAAATCCGCGAACAATATTCTTCGCAAACTTGTTTTGAAGTAAAAATCACGAAATTTAATAGCCACGAAAGACATATGGTGTACAGTACATCAACGATGAGGGCTGTAGTTTTCCTCCTGTATGCATCAGGGGTATATCTCTCAGGAATAAGAAATACAATTATTTATTGAGTTTTTCATTTATTTTCACTTTAGGCATGATTATTGAACTTATTGAACTTATGATTGAAGATGTGATTTATTACCACTATAACAAGAAATAGGCCATATTACTTTGAATGAAAATCGTCTGTCAATCAGTTAAAACTTAGGAACGATTCCAATAAAGATATCCTAATTGTGGTTTAAATGACGCACTAAAGACATTTCTGTAACTCGTTGTGATGTCGCTAGCCTTTAAGGAGGTCAGGGGAGTATCTTGATATATCTGTTGATGTTACTTCCCCGTAGTTTTGGCTTAAACTACATTACCATTTCTAAACTGAATATATAATGCACTTGGCGTTTCGACATTTTGACATCTCAATTGTAAATGCTATGCGTAGTTTTAAAAGATGAATATAGATTAAGATCAAAGAAACACCTTCCCCACTATAACCATAGTGAAGTTTTTAGCTGGTTTTAAGGTAAACATGCTGTTACTAAAAACGCCTCATGCCGTGACATGCGCATAAGAAAACGATGCTTTATAAGTTAATATCCGCGCTATTAAATTATAACCGACAGTTCTTCGTATTTGTAAAGAAAAATTGAGGTAAGTACTTTTACACAGTTGAAAAATTTTGTTTATTTAATGATTCATCATTACATAGATTAATACACACTTTTCATTTGTTTTTTATTTTATGTAGATTTTAAACAGGTAATTAAAACTTTAATGTAAATTATTTAATTGGTTTAGCTAGCTATCACTGTTGTATAGTCAAACTGTTACGTTTAAATGCTTTCAGTTAATCATGGTGAAGAGCATTGCCTTGATGTTGTTGCTGAGCTTTTTCTTCACGCACTATGACGTCATTCGGAGCCTGCCAATAAAAGAAATTAAACAATTGAAAGCACGTGAGTAAAAATATCACATTCCATATATTTACAGGATTTTCATATCAAGTTTTTTTTAGACAAATTGGGTTTTATGAACATTTGGATTTCATATGTTGATACTGTTTTGTCTTGAAATAACTGGATATATTTTACGACGTCAAAAATGAAACTTTATTCAGCTGAGGATATGAATAACGCTTTTCATCATACAAAAAGTCCCTTAGTTTATGTGTTTACGGTTAAAGATTTTTTAGGTTATCTGAGACGAAGTCTCAAGTGACCTATTCAAAGCGCCTTTTGTCCGTCGTCGTGCGTTGTGCGTCGTGTGTCTGTAAAGAATCTATGTTTCGACTTCTTCTCTAAAACCGCTGAAGCTATTTCGATGAAATTTTGCACAAACCTTCTAGGGATAAGCTAATCAAAATTGTGAATTATATAACTCTCAACACTCAGGGGGCTGTGGGAGTGGGCAAAGGGGGGTAAAATTGACTAAAATTTAAAAAAAAATCTTCATCTCCATTCACATATGTGGTAGAATAAAATATTCTTCATAGATAGAAAGGTCTCAAAGCCCTCTACAAAACAAATGTGAATTAGATGACCATGGGATCTCAGGTTTCCCCTCGGAGACCTTAAATTAACTATAGTTTAAATAGAGAAACACATTTTTGAGCAATATTTGGTCATTTGTAATTGAAAACTAGTTAAATGATGTCAGAATTATCCCTATGAAATCCATTGAATCCTATTAACAAATTCTCCATGACTGACCCGTAGGGGCCTTAGGGGCGAGGCCAAAAGGGGTCAAATAGGCGAAAACTTAAAAAACATCTTCTTCTGAAATTCTGGAACTGGTAGAATCAAATAATTTTCATAGATGGAAAGGTCTTAAGGTCCTTTACTAAAATGTGAATTCTATGATCCTGGGGTCTCATGTTTCCCCCTGGGGAAGGGGTAAAGTTTATTATAGTTTATATAGGAAAACCACATGTGAATAAAATTAAATTAGTTTTAATAGAAAATAAGTCAAACTGGGTTAAAATTATTAGCCTGGAATAGCATTTTAACATCATATCCATATTGGTCCTGGCCGACCCAAAGGGGCCATAGGGGCGGGGCGAAAACGGGTTAAAATGGCTAAAATTTCAAAAATCTTTCTTCTGAATTCACAGATGTGATTGAACCAAATAATCTTCACATATTAAAAAGTCAAATTTAAAAAATCACTGAGTGACTTCAAGGGCCTGATTGGCAAGTTTACAGTGTCTATGGTTAAGGCCTATTGTTCTCTTGTTTTTGTTTGAAAGGCTAGCGGCAGTAAATATATAACCTTTACCAATTATTAAAGATGCTCCACCTCTGACAAATGTTATTATTTCTCTATCAAAAAAAGGAACAGACGAATTAGTATTTTCTTCAGTTACAAAAGTTACTTATTTAACACCATTAATTACCACCATTGGAAAGGTCGAGCGTCTCATTTTACTTCAAGATGAGAAAATATTCGCCAAAAGAAAAAAAATTATCTTATATTATTTTTGTGTTAATTAGACATATACATAATTATTGTTAAAATGAGAATCGATTTTGCTCTGTCGGCGGTAGAGCATCTATGGTTATTTCTCAGATGTTTCGCTAGAGGGAAAATGACGTGCAATCATTGATAGCACTTACTCTACCTAAGTCAAGTATGGCTAGACATTGTCCTCTGGTGGAAACTAGCTAACGGACAATGATCTCGTAACCAATTTAATTTTTGCTGTCGGTGATTTGCTACATAACCACAGCTACTGTTTTAGCAAGAGTTATATCATCGCCAGACATGATAATATCCTTTCCCGTTAAACTTTTGCAATAAGACTTTCTGCTGCCCCGAAACAACACTTCAGTAATTGCCACAGAAAATATTCGGGGACAGACATTTATCAAAATAAAAGCAGCATGGCCTTCTTTCTGTATGGTTTAATAACTAACCTTTAGATAGCTAGATTTAAACTTAGAAGACTATCACTAGTGAATACACTGTACTATTCTCATTTTAGCTCGAGACCCGATGAAACCTCCACCTAAAACATATTACCGCAGGGGAGGGTTATAATCGCTTGGTATCAAAAGTAGTGAACGATATTTCATATGCAATTGGATTGCACTGGGTTGATCATCGGTTACCATGTAGCTCAGCTAGTGTTCGGAGGTTCCAGGCTAAATGCCCGGCCTGGCGCTACATTTTTCCCTCTCCTGTTACATTTATATTAGACATTATCTGATTTTCGGTTTTTTTGTATGGTTAATAAACGTGAATACATGGTCACGTGGTGTTCGATATATAACATTATAATATTAATGAAACAGTATTCCGTCTTGAAATTCATTGCGTAATTGCTGGTTTCTTCAGAGTGACGTCATACGGTCATCATTGTTCTATCTTGTAATTGACATGCCATCTTATTTATCAAAAATACCTATCTAGAAATATAAAAAATAAGGATCTTTGATTTGAAGCTATTAGTTATACCGCTTAGGTATATTATGATTTAAAATAATTAGTTGATAGTATTTATTAATAATTTTACCAGGGCGATATAGCACCATATTGACCTGAAAAACGATAATTGATAAATAGCCCATTCTAATAACAGTGGCGAATGCATGAAGGCTGTGATGTATAACAAAAATCCAGTTAAGAATATCTTTGGTAGTTTTTGAGCTATGTCACAACTTTACAGGAAATATGAATGCTATAAAGATGGATAGTCCGCTTTAAATCGAAATACAATGGAACTAAATGCTGATAGATGCACTTACATGCTAAAAATAGAAAAATAAAAAAGATAGACGGATATTGTTTCACCGAGTTCCGTTTCTTTGTTATAGCGGGTTGATATATGGTCGTCACGTTTATATTTAGGGGATATACTTTAAATATATTTCACTGGATAGAACAGAATAAAAATGCTTTCATTCATCTGATGGATAGTTGATATTGCAGCATGTACATTAATTACAAACAATTAGTGCTCTCGCACTGGCTGATTGGCAAATGATAACATCGTATTCGTGAATCCAACGTGAATAATGGTTATTGTTTTTATGTCCCAATTAACCATTTGCCTTTCTACTGATTCGAGTACTCCACTTCAGTATTTATGTTTTTCTGACGATATATCCTCTTTTTAAAAGCGCAATTTACGCCGCCCGAAGTGAATGCTACATATTGCACAGAAGTTATAACCCAAACGAGAATTCATTTCACTCTATTCGGAGAAAGCAATTTGTTGTGATCTATAAAAATCGAGAAACCGAAATCTGTCTGTCTGTGTCTGTTTGTCTATCTGTTTGTTTATGTCTATCTGTCAGTCTGTCTTTGTCTGTCTGTTTATCTGTCTGTATTTATATCTATATGTCTGTCTGTCGGTTTGTCTGTCTGTATTTTTGTCTATTTGTCTGATGTGTCTGTCTATCAGTCTATCTGCCTGTATTGATCTGTCTGTCTGTTTGTCAGTCTGTAATTATGTCTAACTGTCTGTCTGTGTCTGTCTATCTGTCTGTCAGTCTATGTGCCTGTATTTATGCTTATCTCTGTGTGTCTGTCAGTCTGTGTCTGTGTATCTGTTTGTATTTCTGTCTATATATCTGTTTCTGTCAGTCTATCTGCCTGTTTTTATGTCAATCTGTTTTTATCTGTCTCTCTGTCTGTATTTATGTCTTTCTGCCTGTCTTTGTCTGTCTCTCTGACTGTATTTATGTCTTTCTGCTTGTCTTTGTGTATCTGTCTGTATTGATGTCTTTATGTCTGTCTTTGTCTGTCTATCTGTCTGTATTTATGTCTATATATCTGTCTCTGTCAGTCTATCTGCCTGTTTTTATGTCAATCTGTCTGTGTCTGTCTATCTGTCTGTATTTATGTCTTTCTGTCTGTCTTTGTCTGTCTATCTGTCTGTATTAATGTCTTTCTGTCAGTCTGTGTCTGTGTATCTGTCTTTATTTCTGTCTATATATCTGTCTCTGTCAGTCTATCTACCTGTTTTTATGTCAATCTGTCTGTGCCGGTCTCTCTGTCTGGATTTATGTCTTTCTGCTTGTCTTTGTGTATCTGTCTGTATTAATGTCTTTCTGCTTGTCTTTGTGTATCTGTCTGTATTGATGTCTTTATGTCTGTCTGTGTCTGTCTATCTGTCTGTATTTATGTCTATATATCTGTCTCTGTCAGTCTATCTGCCTGTTTTTATGTCAATCTGTCTGTGTCTGTCTATCTGTCTGTATTTATGTCTTTCTGTCTGTCTTTGTCTGTCTATCTGACTGTATTTATGTCTATATATCTGTCTCTGTCAGTCTATCTGTCTGTATTTATGCTTATCTCTGTGTGTCTGTCAGTCTGTATTTATGTCTATCTATCAGTCTGTGTCTGTGTATCTCTCTGTATTTCTGTCTATATATCTGTCTCTGTCAGTCTATCTGCCTCTTTTTATGTCAATCTGTCTGTGCCGGTTTCTCTGTCTGGATTTATGTCTTTCTGCTTGTCTTTGTGTATCTGTCTGTATTAATGTCTTTCTGCTTGTCTTTGTGTATCTGTCTGTATTGATGTCTTTATGTCTGTCTGTGTCTGTGTATCTGTCTGTATTTCTGTCTATATATCTGTCTCTGTCAGTCTATCTGCCTGTTTTTATGTCAATCTGTCTGTGTCTGTCTATCTGTCTGTATTTATGTCTTTCTGTCTGTCTTTGTCTGTCTATCTGACTGTATTTATGTCTTTCTGCCTGTCTTTGTGTATCTGTCTGTATTTCTGTCTATATATCTGTCTCTGTCAGTCTATCTGCCTGTTTTTATGTCAATCTGTCTGTCTCTGTCTCTCTGTCCGGAAGTTGGATTGATTCTTGTGGTCAATGTTACTAAAGGTATATAGTTTTGAGAAATGTTTCTTGTTGGGTTTCCAGTGATAGGTTTAAATGCCGCAATAGACGGGATCGATGGATTTGCATAGATTTCATACAATTGTAGCTTATGAGGACACACAGTTTCGAATTGATTATGGGGATAAAATGTCAACTACAACATTCAGTGTTTCTAAGAATAGGCTTAGATAAATGGATGATGGCTATCGGCTTTAGCAATATTCTCATTTTACCGATATCCAGGTGTAATATATAGCCACGTCTCGTGCTCACAAACGCACGTGTTTCTATTTAATGTCGGAGCAAACATAGTAACACACACAATACAAAATGCAAAATCGCGTGCGGTTTAATTGACAAATGCTAATCCTCGAGAACCATCCTAGTAAAACTAACCACCAAACTGCCATCATTTGAAACCTTGGTTAAGTGAAATAACACAAGCCCCCATTTTTTCTCACTCTCGCATTGATGTAAAAGAGGATTAAAGGTATATGTGACGTAATATCCAATCATACTCGCGAATTAAGAACAGCTTTTATTCATCACCAAAACGTTCATTCATTTTGAGAATTACAATACTTTTAATACATTAGTTTTAATTTTACAAAATAGAGCTCAAAATGTGTTAAGGCATGTCACAGTGTACAGTACTGTTAGCAATTGTTAAGTGATTTATGCAGGTATGCTTCCATCTAAAAATAATGTAAATACGGCATATAAAACAGGGAGTTTTTATTGCATAAATTCCGTGATGTAGCTAATGTTAAGAAAGCACCATACATATTTATCTGTCCACTTAAAAAATTCTCACAGCTTATTTCATCAAACCTTCTGATTTTCAAAAGATTACCGAAGAAATAGTAACAAGTCAAAATTTCCGCCCAGTTATGTCCCACATACATTTATTTACGACGGTGGTTTGTTTGTCGACAATTAACTAATGTACTGAACAACTGCTAAAATTACTGTTTAGAATTTCTTCGCGGGTTTTATTTTCTTGAATCACTTTGTAGCCCTTCAAAGCGTCATTCATACGACAGACTGTAATTAAAACCTCCGCGAATATAAGCAACTATACAGTGTAATGTAGTATAAATCATGAGATAAAATATATATATATAAAAAATTCCAAATTACAGTTGGCATATTTTTATAAACAAGATTAAGATGTTAAAGATGCTCCACAGGCGACAAAGCAAAAACGATACTCATCATTTGAACAATAATTGTGTGTTCAATCGTGTGTATATATATATTTTTAAATAATATGAAATAATTTACTTTGCTTTCTTTGCATTCCATATAGGATAAAGTGCCACGGCATTTTTTTCGGGAAGCATTTTGAGGATTACAGTACTTTCAAAGCATTTGTTTTTTCAATTTTAAAAGTACAAAAAAGAGATGAAAATTATTTTGGCAGTACTGCCAAAATCATTATATTTACATGTATAGTGAAGTGAAATGAGACGACGAAGTAGTGAAGACGATCAAAATAAGCCAAATTGTGGTCTACAACTTAATTTCACATTTTTACAGTGTTATTAGTAAATGTAAAGTGAAAACTGCAAGTACTTTATATCCAAATATATATAGGACATAAAAAAACATTTACCGTACATAATTTCTGTCTTGTCACATTAAAAGCAAATTTTGATTAGTGAGTATAAATTACGGCACAATCATATACCTAACACGTGACAAAATTCCACGCTTAACCCGACACTAAAATTATGATATAATGAAATTTGAAACATATTTTATATACGTCACAACATGTTTCAAATTATGAGAAGCCACACCTTCCGGTAACGTCAGAAATAAATCCTTTCTGCGATCGTATCATTTCACAATTCACTTTTGTAACAAGTAACCACTGAGGAATACTCATTTCAATGTTTTGTTGTGTTATGAGAAATAACATTTGAATAATTCTATTTAAGGTATCTTTAAAGTAAAGATAAGGGTAACATGAACATACATCTTTGGATTTGAGCCTCAACAAACATATTGAAATCTTTTACATTCCCATTTCGTAAATCATTGAGGTATATATATGTAGTTACACCGGATGCATTGTTTAATTGGTGTGTTTGTATAGTAAGGCCCACATTGATTTCAACTCTAGGTCTGATATTTCCATCTGTATACATTTTAATCTTCCTCGCTTTGAACGTTGGCGGACATTTTTAGACATGACCTTTGTTGTTAATGACGTCAACAGTACTTTAAATCAAATGCAATCTAGATGTAATGGTATGAACTTCTTTATCCACTGCTACACTTAAAATCAGTTGAAATAAATCTTACATTAGTTTGTAACTGGATGTTAATTTTTGTGTCTCTTTAACCTAGAATGTATCCCGAATTAGAACGAATATACGTACCCGGCCTACAAATACATTTCGGTTGGGTACGAAATGGTGCATATATGTCCTAGTGGAGCAGTGCCTCAGAAAATCACTCGGGCACAATTTCCGATACTTTTTTGTAGGTGTCCAATATTTTATGCGTATACATGTATTTGTATATTATTTTTGTCGAAAACAAACATAACTACCATCCTTAATGTCTACCATCCCGCTCACAAGACGTGAAAATTTGTAGACTTGCCGTATAAATTCCCTTCAGAAAGACATGCATACACTGTATGCATAATGTAAAAAAAATGTCTCGCTGAGAATTTGTTATTTTATACGGTTCAGTTTTATGGACTACTAGGTAAGAGATATAAAACAAATATGGTAAAATGCTTACAAACGTTTAAATAATGGTTTGCATAATCATTACTTTGCTCCATTAGCAGTAATATGCACCAATTGTAGCTCTATAAAGACGACACCATTTTGTATCTTAAGTCTATTGAGCTACAATATTGCAGCTAATCTCGAATATGTTGGATGTGTTAATTTTTTATCAATCCTGTTAGTGAACTTTGTGGTCTGTTGAATTGGATAGCAGTTGTATACGTGATAGAAACCGCTCACGTCGATCGCACACCCCTTTATGATTACGAAACCTAGAATAACACAAATGTCAGTGATCTCGAGGATTCTGTGAAACTTTAATGTGTCGAATTCAATGAAAAACCCATTATTTTGTCAAATTTACAACCTGTATAAGTACTCTCAAAAACAAATTGACATAGATTTCATCGACACATGAGATTAAAATATATAATAAGACCTGACAAATGCAAATTACCACTTAGCACTTCAATTATTGTTTGCATCTCATATAAATTAGAAGTGCTGCGTGTGATAATTCTTATTGCAAAACAAGATTCAGCATTTTATTTGATTATATATTTCATTATCCTTAGTTATGTAGACCAAATACAATCCATTTAATTTTTTTAAATGCAGTACATGTCGAAAATTTAAAGGCAATGATCTGAGATTGCTGAAATGAATGGCTAGGTTCGCTTAATGTATAGTTTATCTGTTAAAATTTTGTATTTGGATGAGAAATATGTTTTCCCAAGTTGCGTGAATCAATCAGAAACAGAATTACACCATTTTTGTTATTTAATCGGTACGACAGGCCATCGGCAAATGACTCAATTCAGAAAAAACACCGGAAACACAACCCTAACACACTTACCAAAAACATATTATTGATAGTTATCTATTACTTACCTGCTGATAAATGTAATGAAACTCTTTGTGAAAACATTTGAATTGACTTTATTGAAAATGTACATCCTACTCAATACCACATTACCTTTCCGAAACAATGAATTCAAAGTTTGTTAGAAAAATAATAACATCAGAAAATCCATATCGATGGCCTATGATGAGGATACAATACCAAACAAATGCAAGTAAACCATGTTAACTGATAATTCATTTCGCTGTTTTGCCGTCTAACGCACTGATAGTCAAATAACACGCGGTAATTAGGACGACGGGAGAAAATATAATTCGACACGTGTTATGAATATTAACATTTAAATAATTTTAATTGGAATGTCCAGATTGTGATGATAAATGTAGTATTAAAATATTCCATCTCGTTTTACATTCCAATTTTAGAAATTAAAAGCCGTATCGGAAAGGCATTAGACCTTTTTGAATTGAATAGACGGCATATGACATGTACTAGTTATAATGACCTTTAATTAACAAAACTCTCGATATTGCTAGATACCACCAGTCCTGGTGACATTCCGGGCATAGAGATTATTGATAATTAACGCCAAAAGAGGGGTGTTAATCCATGCCTTCTTGCGGCCATAACCGATAAGCCTTACTTTTTGTTTACTGATACTCAAAGGTTGGCGCATCATGATATGACAAATAATTTAGGTCAGGAGTCTCTTGTGAGTTATTGGGAGTTAAAAAGGAGGTTCAATTTTCTGTTTTGCTGAATCCGAACGATATTGTTTAATGCTTTTTCATGAATTATAAATCCATTTACTTGTGGAAATGGAAAATATAACTTAGTGTCTTTAAATAGGTCACAGTGGGCTAATTTTGTAGAATGTTAATTATGTATAATTGATCCTTCTTCTTTTCTCTTCTCCCCAAAATAATTTGTATATGTATATATAGTTTACTTGAAAAGTTTTTAGGTTTGTTTTAAAAATACATATGCAGTGATGTCAATACTGACTATTAGGAAAATGCTTTCCATGTGTTACATTTTTGACGACCACAATTTAACAAACTATTGAGAATTACCATATTTACGATATATACTTTTAATTTTAGACAGATATTTTTTTTACTGTCCTTCAAAAATCATATTAAAATTTATAATAGAGTGAAATGAGTATATATGGTCAAAACATCAAGGCAATATATGTGGTCTACAATTTGATTTCATTTTCTAGTGTTATTAGTAATTTCAAAGGGACTTCATACATAAAGCATAAAAACAAGATTTGTTTTACAAGTTTATAAGGCATTATCCGTCATTTCCATACCTATAAATGATTTTCACAGCTTAATTGATCCAACATAATGGATTCCAATATATTAGGCAAAACAAAAATATATGTCTGTTTAGGGTTTAGGGTTAACCGACCGACCCTAAGTTTTTACCCCCGACCCAATTTTTTTCCACTTTTCTACCAAAAAAAATAAAAGTCCGGATTTCGATCTCATACTCCGGTTCCGGTCATTATTTTAGATCAAAAGACACTAAAAAAAAAAAAAAAAAACAATATGCCGACCTTCCGACCCTATTTTTTCCCCCTAATGTTACCATAAACAGACATTTTTTGGCCTTACTGTAGACAAAATATTATGTCAAAATGTACGCGCAGTTATGCCACATGTAGCTATGGCTTTAATGCTTCTTAACAATTCATATATAGATGGTCACCGTCATTCCCGATATAGATAAATCATAAAGCTTCACTCTGTAGAGATTATTGATTATTATTAAAGATAAATTTCTATTCTCCTCAAACGCATTGATTTAATTTCAGAGTTTCTACAAATAACTCAAGTTCAAGTTGACAAAACGTGACAAAACAAATCATAAATTAGTATTGTATAGGGTGAACGATTACTATTTTAACCCGGCATGTTTGCATTATTAACTGATCGCCAGATATAAATAAAAAAATTCCAGACATCACGCGTGACTTTACATTTGGTATCGTGTGTGCTGAGACATAATAGGCACACGTGAGTTTGAAAGCACGAGGCATAGCTATATAGCCTTACACAGACATTTGTAAACATCTTAATCTCTCTAGATAAGAGAGTAGATGTAACTTTTTAGACATGATCTTTTTTTTCAATTTTGTCAACAGTTCTTATGATTGTTCTCACCCTAGTAAACCTATAGTGTTTTAGTCCCTAGACGTGATTTACGTTCAAGTCGTTCCAATCAGTCTTATTGTCAGAGTAGTAGAGTTAATGTAATACCGAACAGTATATTAACCGGATGCAATCTAGTATTAATGGTTATAAATCTGCATCTGACAGAGATACGTTTTGTTTATTAATTGCACCATTTAAAATCTGATTATAGAAATCTTTCTTTGGTTTTAGTAACTGAATGGTTGCTTCTTTTCTCTTTTACCTAGTACATGTGGTATTTTATATTTATGTTAAATGTATCAATTGTGTTCCATTATGTAACTGGACCTTTTGGTCTGTCGAATTGGAATAGTCAATTAACGGGTTATTGGTAATCATTGTAGAGTACGGGTTGTAAGTGTGTCCGGGTTGTTGGTGAGTACGGGTTATTAGTGGGTGCGGGTTGTTGGTGAGTACGGGTTATTGGTGAGTACGGGTTATTGGTGAGTACGGGTTATTGTGAGTACAGGTTATTGATAAGTATGGGTTATTGGTGGGTACGGGTTATTGGTGAGTACGGGTTATTGGTGAGTACGGGTTATTGATGAGTATGGGTTATTGGTGGGTACGGGTTATTGGTGGGTACGGGTTATTGGTGAGTATAGGTTATTGGTGGGTACGGATTATTGGTGAGTATGGGTTATTGGTTGGTACGGGTTAATGGTGAGTACGGGTAATTGGTGAGTACGGGTTATTGGTGGATACGGGTTATTGATGAGTACGGGTTATTGATGAGTATGGGTTATTGGTTGGTACGGGTTAATGGTGAGTACGGGTAATTGGTGAGTACGGGTTATTGGTGGGTACGGGTTGTTGGTGAGTACGGGTTATTGGTGAGTACGGGTTATTGGTGAGTACGGGTTAATGGTGAGTACGGATTATTAGTGAGTACGGGTTATTGGTTGGTACGGGTTATTGGTTAGTACGGGTTATTGGTGGGTATGAGTTAATGGAGAGTACGGGTTATTGGTAAGTACAGGTTATTGGTGAATACGGGTTATTGGTGGGTATGGTTTATTGGCGGGTCCGGGTTTTTGGTGAGTACGGGGTATTGGGGATACGGGTTATTGGGTACGGGTTATTGGTGATTACGAGTTATTGGTGGATACGGGTTATTGGTGGGTACGGGTTGTTGGTGGGTACGGGTTATTGATGAGTACGGGTTAATGGTTACTTAAGAGCAAATTAATTGCCATTAAATGTCCATACCGTTAAAATCAAATCTCGGTTCTTCTTTGTTTTGAATCCATACTATTCAAAGTAAAACGGCTCATAAATCCATGAAATGAACGAGGCCCCGTTACCTCACTTTAGTGCGATCTAGCTAAGAGATACGACCCGTATTGCCTTTTAATTATGTTCATAAAACACTCCTAACAACTGTTTAATATATATTTGCTGATATTCACGGGGATTTAAAATCCGCTATATAGGCGGATTCAACAAAATTCGCCCCCCACAACAAATATAAATATATATATATATAGTTTTACAAATGAAACTCTGTCTATTAAAAGACGCCTTCAAAGGCTATAAAGAATATCTCGATTTTTAAACTTGAAAAATTTAACAAGAACATATACGTAGTTAGTTTATCACACTGCAAACGAACCTTTCGGGGCGTTTCTGTAGGTTTATATCAGTGGGATGATTAAATATAGGTAAAATTACTATAACTATTTTTTTTAATTAGCTTATTAGGCTTAGATTTGTTGATATGATACATACAATAATATATCGTTCAATACTTTTAAGTATCTCGAGACTATTATCTAGTTTTAAATCTCATTTGTTAAATCTCGGCATGCATATGTAGATGATCATAAAGGAGTTTTCATTGCATATTACACTTTATGAAAGGAGAGACAGTATATTTTATTTTGCGGGACTTGCCGTGCAAAAAATAAAACTTCGAGACGCGTTTCGTAAACTTTCATATTAAATGAACGGGAGTTTAAGATATTTCATATAGAAGAATTTTAACGTCAAAAAAATTCAGCGCAGACTGCTCTGTTGTCCCGACGTACTCAATCATCACGTGATTGTTTGCTGTCATGACGTTACTATGGATCTGTAACTAAAAGGTCAAATTACATGTGTGACATTGTGACACATGCAAAAGAGCAAAGTCACTGGATACCAGGCGAGTAATATGATAAAAAGAACCCGGTGAAACCTGATACCCAGCATGAGGGGATTACGACAAATGGTTGTACAGATATCAAAATAATTTAATGGATTGGCTCTCAACTTCGGGCTACTTTTCATAGCGCATTTTCTTTCAAATAACAGTGTACATTGTATTTACTGTCTAACGGGTAGATTGGCTCTCAACTTCGGGCTACTTTTCATAGCGCATTTTTTAAAAAATAACATTGTATATACTGTCTAATTTGTAGTTGCTTATTCAAAGGATTAAACAATAGAATATTTACTCTCTATTTAGGTACTATATTTCATGGCGGAGAAATATCACTACACCTTGTATGGTGGTAAATTTCCCTGATTGAAGACGAGAAAATGGTCACCACTGTATAAGTAAATAGTTAAAGTTATGGGGTATGTAAGTTCTCCGACGCGCGGCTGTTGTTTATCATGTTAATCAAAACTCTCGTTAGTTAATTTTCAAATTTGTAAAAGACACTCGCTAAAGCTGGTGTCCTTACAAAGTTTGAAAATTAATTAACTCGAGTTTGATAAACATGATAAACAACAGTCACTTGCTGGGGAACCTCTATTTACCAAATGGAGGCGGATTAACATAAGTGTTAACACTTGTTTCTGAATCCATTTCATTTTATACCTATTTGATCGTTTTTGTATTATATGACTTATATGAATGAATAAAATAAAGTTAACATTTATCATATACCTACACGTGTAACACTGGCCGGTCTAGGGCAATAACTCATATCGTCTGAGGCTATATTGTATGGAGCCTACCAATGCAATAAAGCATCGCGACGTCATAGCGTCAACAAAATTACTATTTTCTAGGTACAATTTTAATATTTATTTTGTTCAGAAACTAGGATGGATTAACTTAAATAGATAAAACAACGGAATTCGCAATTTTCATGTATGGAGATTTGACTGGCAGTTGCGTTTTTTCGAATTTATTTCAAAATGGCGGAGAAAAATAGTAGTAAAATTGCAATAAATCGCCGAGATATGAGAGAAAACTACGCTTTCATATGTGGATCACATATGAAAGAGTCTTATATTATCACATTACTGGCTCGTTTAACCATGTCATACAAACATATCATAAATATCGTGAGACACACGTAATAACACTATTATGACAAGCAGTTTTGACGTCATTATCTGTATGTGACGTTGCATGGTTATCACAGTAGGCGAAAACGTCACATCTGAGCCGTTTTTTATAGAGACGAAATTAAAATTGTACTTATATTTCTATAAATAAAAGTTATGTGATGAATATAATCTTACACTCGTGACTATGTGAAATGGAATTTATAAAACTCGTTAAATATTGTGATATGCCACTCGCCGAAAGGTTTGCGGCATATCAATTTATTGAACTCGTCTGATAAATTTCGTATTACATAACTACTAATGTAAGATCCTCTATATATATATACTGTATAATGGACATATTAGTCGCCTGAGCACACACACTCGCCACGTACAAGCAGTGGAATTTAAGAGGGACGGTTGAAAGATGAACTTACCTGATGGAAGGATGTTTATCGCGACCAGGCAAACGTTAAATGGCTTTCTCAAACGTGGTGTAACACATGAAAAACTTATAACCTTTTCATTAACTCATATTAACCGTTTTTATTCGGCAATCATAATTCATTTACTTAGACTGTGAAAGACGTCTTTGTCAAATATGGATTGTTTATAACACATTGTACTCAGTATTCCCGATACTACATCGGTCACTACTGTCATTGTATACACCTCTTGGGGATATTTCATAGCAAAACCAGTTCAAAAGAGTCAGTCTCAGATTAACAATACTGGACAATCAAAGGCCTTTAGAGACTTCCTTTGAAGATTACAAAGACTACGCATACAGTTATTCAATTATGTTGGTGTACATCAAAGTATTAAAATATCATCTCATCTCTGACTGTTCACAGAGCCTTCAGGCTTACTATGACATATTCTAGAGCATCCTCGATACACCGGGGGTTACTATCACTGACGTAACATCCACCCATGGACTATATATTAGTGAAACTATAGGCAGATCAAGAGAAAAACAATCTGAACCAATCACAGGCCTGCAAAGACTTCCTTCGAGGGTTATACAGAGAGAGAGACGCCCAACTTCAAAGCCACACAGTCAATTGAAGAGTACCGTTATACGCCTCTTTTCATGTACATTAAAGGACTAAATTACCTGTTCTCTTCTGTTGCCTCCAGTTTCACATTGAAATAATCCAGGGGTGGAAATATCGTCAATTATAGCAACTCAAGGAGAATCGAGGAGGATTTCGGTGATGGATATAACGACAATGATAGTAGTCCTTGGAATATGGAGGAGTACTCAAAAGATGTATAATTTACGAATGTATTATATCACGCGGACACAATTTTATCAAAAAGTTTTATCATTTTGATTAAGATATCATCTTTATGAAAATTAATCATCGGTCTGATGTTTTCTGGACTATCCTAGAAACCATTTACATGTATTATTTGATGAAGCATCTATGACCGCATGCATTGATTCTTGTCGAGCATAAAGATAACAATCGTTTATATATAAATTGATGAAATGAATCGCATTTGATCTCGTTATGAAACTCCTTTATTCGCTTGTTGCTAAGTAACACATAATTTATGATGCTCCATCGCTGACAAAGCATAAACAATACCCATCATTTGAACTATATTTTGAGTATATATAAATATGTATAAAATTTTTGAGTATATGTAAATGTTTGTATAATTACCACAAAAACATTATTTATTTCCCTTTTGTAAATGCGCAATCAATCAGTTCTTTATTCAATACAGTGTCATGGACATTTTTTCGGGACGCAATTAAAAAGTTTTTAAAACTTTAATATTGAAGTATAATAAGAAGCTCTAACTTTTCAATGGTGATAATGTAGTGAAATATTTTTTTGCAACTGACGGAAAAACATCGTCTGCTCCCGTATTTTATACAATTCGTCAGCGTCGGTGTAGCATTTTAAAGTATAGTTGTCGCACGTTAGCCATATCTATTATACTTTATTATTTTTCTGGTCGTTTCTTTGTCGTTTCTCATTGGTCAAAAACACGCCACGTGATCACCGATAAAAAACTATATTGCACGATTTTTCCGGAAGTGGTTTATAGAAAAAGTATATTGCACGGTTATTTTTAGATAACGTTATCGTCTACATTACCAAAACGCTTCGTGCTCCTGGCGCTTTAAAACAAACGCTTTGATGACCTGAGTTTGAAGCGTAACCACAAAATGTGACAGACGACGTTGATTGAACTTTGAAATTTCCAAATGATAAACTCGGTAGGATAGTAGGAATAATCGAATAACATTCATTAAGCATCTGGAGCCATTGAATAGTGAATACGTTTGATGTTTATTTTTTAAATTCTACCTAGGCTAGTTACAACATTAGGCCTAGGCTAATCCCACTTTATATATACGATTTTTGTTTTACGGAATGGAGTACTAAGCATTAGAGAATGTATCTTAATGTCAATCTGAATCTATTAATATATGTTTGACGTCGAAGTGGATTATTTCAATACACACACTTTCATTCCCAGCCTTAGACCGTCCGGATTACATTTTTTTCAGAAATCTGTGTTCTGAGTCAATATGTAACTGTACAGGGCAAGAGTAGTATGCGCGAGCCGGACTCGAACCCGTGATCCCAAACCTACTGGTCCGCCGCTGTGCCGACTCAGCTAAAACGAAAACTTGATCAGAATTTTTGAGACAATCGGCGTCCGGATTATCGGGAGTTTACGGTAGGAATTTACGTTAAATATGGCTGTGTCGGCAATACTACATACTATACATCATAATGCGGAGACCGACCATAAATGCCACTGGCTGTAGATAACAACATATTATAGATGCCAACATACATGTATATTATATTTATAATAGGCATCGACCAAATACGAACAAGTGCAAGTCTACCATAGAAATTACTCAAGTGAACGTCAAAATGAGGAACTCTATTCAGGATTGCTTTCGTTGACATAAGAAAACGAAATAGTTTTCAATTGAAGTAATTCAAATTTGATAATAAAAGAAAGGTTAATTTTGAGGCCGAGTACAAATATGAGCTCAAGCTTCGCGGCGCAACAAAACAACAACAAAAACAAAAACAACAACAAAAATAAGAAGTGTTATGATACATCGATGTAAACTTAGCTTTTATATATATTTTTCACAATACCAGAAATTAAATGTTTTTAAGGTTTTAAATAGTTTAAATAATCCTTATCAAAGGTTACTTAAAGCTGACAATGCAAGTTAAAAACCATGCATTTGAAATGATAGTGTTACATTTATTATATGTACTTTAATGGTAGGTAATGACTTTGATTGTGTTTGCAAGTGCAATGTCACTCATGTCAGAGAAAATAATGCGAGAGTTTCGCTCACAAAACAATGATGTCACAATGAATAACTATCCGCAAGGAAGTTACTCTGTAACGTGCAAAGACGAAAAAGTCAATTAGACTATTAGCATTCAACAACCTAAGTTATAATATCAGTGAATATATAGCCACTAACGATTCTAAAAATAAAATTAATTATAGTAAAATTTATTGAAATACGACATTACTATTTAATGAATTACATTTTTTAAGATTTTAATAAAATTCCAAAATTCGAATGCGTCGCCGATTTCGATAACAACTCCTAGGTAAATAACATTGCTTTAAATTCGTTCTGCCATCCTGCACTTTAAAATTAATGTCGTTGACAGAATATTTATAGAAATTAGAACAATTTTCAACCAACAACAATTTGGTTACGTGTCTTAACACTCTCTAGTGCTGGAAGGCTGAAGAGATTTCAATTTCAATTTCCAAATATTTTATTGACAAAACGATGTTAGTGTCAATTGGATTAGACATAGCCTATCTTTGTCTTCTCCCGATATTGGTGGTACAAACAAACAATTATATAAAACATATGAACATGGTGAGGTTTATGAAAATAAGGGGAGGTAACTCCTACATTAGGAATGATATAATTTTTAATCATATTTATTGTAACTCTATAAATTAAAGATGCTCCACCACCGACAGAGCATAAATGATATCCCTCAGTTGAACAATAATTGGTGTTTGATCGTGTATATATATATCTAATTCACACAAAAATTAATATAAAATAATTTGTTTCGCCTTTAGTGCATGCGCAATAAGTACTTCATTCCATATAGGATATAGTGACACGGAATTTTTTCGGGATGCAATTAATTATTTTTCATATTTTTAACTTGAAGAAAAATTAGAAGCTCAAACGTTTCAATGGTGGTAATGGTGTAACGTAAGTAACTTTTGTAACTGAAGAAAAATACTCAATCGTCTGCTCCTGTTTCTGATAGTGAAAAAATACCATTTGTCAGCGGTGGAGCATCTTTAACAGTTGATTTTCATTTTTTATACAATAACCAAACATTATCACATAATTCTAACTATACTTGATAGTATGTATATTTTGTGATATTGGTCCTATTCGCCACAACAGATACAGGCTAAAGAGATTTACGGTAGTTTCATCGATGGTGATTAGAAACCAGGGCCAAGTTGTTCAAAAGTTTATCAGGCTAATCACAGTTTAACGATAATTTTCAAATCAAGATAAAATAATTTCTGGTTAAACAAATTTTACAAAATTTTATAAGACTCTTAACAAGTCCATTTTTTACTTACTTGTTGAGCTTAGTGAGAATATTAATGAATATTTTGAAATAAATGGGAAATGAAAATTTCACTAATCATGTGATTAAGCTTAACATGCTTGCATGGATTAACTATAAGCAATCACATTCCTAAATTCTATTACACTATTTTGAAAGCATGGTCAAATATGAAATTTACAATAGTACCTAATGGAATATCACAAATTTTGTCACAACCGTTATTCGGTAACAACATAATTCTAAACCGTTATTTTTATCTTCTTTTTCGAAAAGTGGAATCACTAAAGTGTCTGACATATGGGATGAGAACAGGAAAAACTTTATCAACAACAAAGAACTTTTAAGTAAACTTATATTTAAACATAATTGGATTGCCGAGATTTCTAAAATAAAAAAAGCTATACCTAGAAAATATATTGCAATTATTAAAGGTAATGAACCAGAACCCAGAACACAAACAACATGTATATAATAACAATAAATTAGAGATATGTGTTTTTAATGTAAATCATTTTCAAAAATTGTAAAGCCAAAAGAAGTTAAATTGAAAACCCTGCATACTATTACTACACCAATTATAAGACCAAAAGCAGAAATTAAATGGAATACTCAATTTCAGAAGGAAAAGATTGATTGAATGTTTGGAATTTTTTTGGAAATACCGACTATGCAATTACAATTTGAATGAAAGAATTTCAATGGAAAAATATACATAGGGTAATATATACCGAAAACAAACTAAGTCTAATGAATAGATCCGATGGACTATGTCATATGTGTAGAACTCAAAAATGAGACTTTAACCCATTTGTTTTTAACTGTTTATTCACAACACACTTGTTAGACATAATACATGCTAATCTTTACAATAATGAAAGTTTTGACACTGTAAATATGACATGGAATATTGATGAGGAGAAAATGATGCTCAGTGACTTCACTGATAATTTATTGAAAATGCAATATCTAACACAGTCATTATTACAACTAAATGGGTTATATGGAAGATCAGGAATATAAAAAAATACCAAAACAAATCAACTTCTTCTACATCATCATTTCCTTAAAAAGAAGTACTTAAAGATAATATGTCCTTATACATAAAAATCAAACAAAGTGGGAAAAAGGAATTTATAGTTTCAAAATACGGAAATTTATTACAAAAACTGTGACTTAAGAGCTCCATGTATTTTTAATTACTCTTTCATCTATAAAGTATATGTGGGAGTTAGCACCCCTTGTTGTTGATATCAATTTTAATACTATTGCGTTTTTCATACTCCTTAAAACTACGTATGGTTTGATTAGAAGTTAAATTTAAAAATGTAAAAAAAAGAAAGTACATAACATATGTTAACCATTGAAATTATTAAAAGTAAGAAAGCATTTATATCAATTTGTAAAAGAATGTCAGAATAGATGATACGGAGTAGTCTCCCTTATACCGATTTTTTATATTAGAGTTGTCTCCCCTTACCTGACATATTTTGATGGTAATATTAACTACCCAATGTAAATTAATTATTTGCAATTACAAATATCAATTTATTTTGAATGGATATGAATGAATGAATATATTTGTAAATAATTTGAAAGAGGTACAAGTTTGTGTTCAAGATTAGAATAATCTATCTAAATATGGAAATTTGTGTGCAAGTCCTTCTGTGAAAGGAACATAATGCTATTTATATGTCTATTGAATAAAAAATCAGATTTTGATAAAAAAAAAAGATGTTGAAAATGAATTTCAAGTTTTGAAATGTCCATGTTACTCTGATATCCGTCAAAAACATGAAAAACTATTATTTAAAAAATTAGTATGCATAAACTAATACAACTTTTTACTGTAACAAATGAAAAAAGAATAACTGAACTTAGCAAAATACCTCAAAGCTGCGAAAAAAACCCGATCTTTTTTTTTTTTTTTTTTTTATTGTAAGAATTAGAATTCCTTTATTCCTCTTAGTTATGACTCGGTGTATACATACTGAACTGATGCGTGAATGCGTGATATAGGCTGATACATGTTGTACACTTAAATAATAATGATTCGTAATCTAAACTAAAACCTGATCTTTATTAATCAATAAGTTATACTCTTCGGAATGTAAGAATTATCTTTCTGTATCTGTGGACAATATGTATTATATTATTCATTTGAATGCAATGTATTAATGTGTGTATGTGTAGCCAACTGATGAGTCAGCTGACTCAAAGTAAATAAAACTTTAACTTGAACTTTAAAAAAAAACCCAAAAAAAACTAAAAATGCTTTGAATAACCGGCCCTAGATTAGGTATTGGGACGGTGGTCACTTATATATATAAAGTGTAATGTAAGCTTTTTTTGTTATACTTGTGGTTGCAAGTGTCTTTCATTATGTAATTTTAGTGCTTTGTTTTTATAATGATGTTTATGTATGTGTTGGTATGCGGTGGTTAGACCGGTCGTGCTAGACTTCCGGTCAAGCACGAGGGGCCCGACCGGGGTAACCGTTGTCATAAAAGCACGTGCATAAGATCGGTGAGTTTTGTTTGAGATTTGAGTGTAGCAACAAGACAAAAGAGCTTCCAAAGAAAATATCTAGGATTGATGAGTGTTACTTGTTTACTTATATAGATCTATCTATCTACACATGTCATATGATCAATACAAACTAACGTTCACTGTCTATGTCATTGCTTACCGTACATGTAATAAACCGTTATTGAACTTAAATACGAGCTTTGTTTCTTATAAAACTTTGTGGGAAAACAGGAACGAGAAGAAATTCCTAATGAGGAAAAACGGTATAAAGCTAATAATCCGAAATAAAAGGCCAAAATAAATTCAAAGTAAAATCAAAATCATTTCTATGGAATGTATATTCAGCCACTATAGGGCCTTCTTCAGTCCGAAATAACACTAACACAACGTGTTCGTCTGCATGTTTGTTTACATCTATTGTGTGCAGGTACGAAATGTCTCGGCCCGTTTGATGTATACGGCGGGTTATTTCGACCCAGCATGCTATGTGCACTAAATTCACGTTACAGTATAAATTATTTATGAGTTGTACCTTTTACTTTTGGTTATCGTGCTAATACGTTATTAGTGGATGATGAGAAACGACCATTTTGACTTAGGCCATACATGTACTCAATTACATTTTAGTTTGACGCGAGACGTTCTCTGGGAGCAATGTTCTCGGCAGCTTCAATAGGCGATGTAATCAATATTTATTGCAATAATATCATGAAACTTATTTTGAATGATATCCGAAATAATAAGATCGACATTAAAATGCATGTGATATAATCAATATTTTATTACAGTTATCTCTTTAATCTTATTTTAACTGATATCTGAAATAATGCAATTGACCTTAAAATGCAGTCGAGAAAAAATATCAAATGTTTCCGTCACTGTGAAATTCATTGCCAAGATAATTAAGGGCGTATGGGAAAATGTACAATAATGAATGGAAATTTCTAGTAATTACATGTATAAGGCTAATAAAGAACCAATTAATGTCCTTGACATCACAGTAATTGAGGCAGAAATTATGTCATATTGCACGCGTTTTCCCTCATAGAGGCACGTGAGACATGTTCACGTTGATATTGGACCAAGGGTAGGGTAACGGACTTATTCATGAGCGGATATTTGAATCGTCTGGTCGGAAAGTGAAACAGTGAAAGAATCATCATTTATATGCAACGGGTTATGAAGTCATAGACAAAAAAAAAAAACAAAAACAAAAAAAAAAAACGGAAGAACATTCTTCATAGACGCAAAAGCGTCTATGTCCGTCTTGTTTGTCTATGAATCATAACCCCAAAAGATATTGAGAATAATGTTCATGATATAATCCAGATAACTTCTGATCACATTAATTTCCGCTATCATACTTACTTAAACAATAAAGTAAATGAGTTGAGACGCATTGATATCTGATCCAATATTCAGTTTGGCCAATGAATGTGCCGCTTTTGAATTATCCCGCGAAAACCTTTTGAATGTATTACGTCATAATACTTAGCGTTAGATTCTTTCGGTCTATGGAAAAATAACCTCAAAGACCCTACCAATAGACATGAACGTAACATATGAGATTATATTATAAGAATTGGCGTACGTACATCACAAAGTGAAAAGACATGATGTTCAATGACCTACTCTTTTAATAAAACTTTTACATCTTTGATTTCTTTAATTATACATGTTTTACCAAATTCTTGGTTTTATTCAAACATTCAATTCATACATATTTATTGTTTTTTCTTTGTTTTTATACTAAATATGGTTCTCTAGTTGGCCAATTCCTTTTTGTATACCACTATGAAAACACAAATTCGAGAATGGCAAGAAACCCCGACATTATTGTGACGTCACAATTATGGAAACATTGACTTTGGGTATTGATTTGGGAAAGCAGTACCTTGAAAACCCAATATTTATCCAAAAGTCAAATATTAATTATAAACATTGATGAAACTTTTTGTTTTTATTCTATCGGGTTGAGAAAAAAATGTTTGCAAACTTGAATCCGCAACTATTTTTGTTGTTTTGCAGCGAAGACAACTCTTAGGAACCGTCTAGCAAAGCAATGGAACTGGGGATCACCGATTAAATTATCGGAGGAACGAAGAAAGGTATAATACGATTCGTAATCACATTTATTTAAAACATCAGAAAGCATTAATTTCGGAATCGATATACCGTATAACCGGTTATTTTCGCAGGGATGATATTTTCGCGATTTCGCGGCACCTTGCTTGGATCGCGAAAATAAGATCCGCGAAAAAATTGAGAAATGGTTGAAAAACAATAACCTTTAAAATCCATATCGTGTAATATTGAAAATCTTGTGTTTGTGTATGTTGTGGAAATGTAGAACTCCAACGCAGATTGAGTGTATGGTACGATACGTTTATTGGAGTCTTAGGAGTCGACTCTGTACAGAGGTTAGCGGCGAGTTAATATAGCAGTACACCGCGATAACAAATGTCAATATTTGGGTATGATACCCAATACCTGGAACAGTTGATACCAAGGTAGCTACTGTATAACATGGGGAAACATGGTTCATCATAAGGACTTATCCGTATCATAATTAACAACATGGCTATGTAATTAGTAGTTATACAATGACTTTATATGTACGTACATATGCTATTGTAAATAAGAAACACATGTGCTTGACCTACTCAATGTAACATACTTGAAAGCCGCACAGGTAAATGTAGATAATTATATATTAGTCCAAATTTCTAACTCTAAAATTCTTATCATTATTATATTATACTACATTCGCGAAAATTTAAAATCACTTACATACGATTTTCTCGTTTTTAGATTAAATCGTGAAAATTTTGGTCCGCGAAAATAACCGTTAATTGATATTAAATTTTCGGGATACAGTATCACTTACCTTAGCGACCATCTCTGTATAAAGGTCACCTGCTTACCAAGACCACTTTCTTACAGACTATGTTCCTTTGTCCCTTGGGTGCTCGTTATATGCTATAACGAGCAAACTGAGTAAGTGTGTCAGCTGAAAGTAGAAGCAATATTGATGACAAATCTGGATAACAGGACCCGCTTGTTCACAGCGTGATTAGCATAATCCCTGCTTAACAACAATTTTCAAATCTAGAAAAAATCATTTGTTTTGATACTTTTCTTTACGAAAGTGTTCTTGAAGATTCTTATGGCATCCATTCTTTACTGACTTGTTGAGATAAGTGAATATATTATAACAACTTTTGAACTTTTCTTTACAAAAGTGTTCAAGATTCTTATGACATCCATTCTTTACTGACTTGTTGAGTTCAGTGAATATATTATAACAACTTTTTAACTTTTCTTTACAAAAGTCTTCAAGATTCTTATGGCATCCATTCTTTACTAACTTGTTGAGTTTAGTGAATATATTATAACAAATTTTGAAGTAGATGAGGGGAAATGAACATTTCACTGATATATAGTGATTTAGCAAACTACCTTTGAACATTTTTATAATCTGTCAATTATAAAGAATAGATCACAACCATCGTCGTCATTTAAATGCATTTTTGTGTTATTTTTTGTTATTTTAGTTTTTTAGATCATTACACATTACGGTATATGTTGATCATGTGCTCGTCTGATATAATTACGTCAATCTATTAAAGATTTGATCATATTTCTCACACTCGTTTTAATTCTATATTTGTTCTATTTTTTTTTAAATATTTTATTCAGTAATACATGTAAATAAGAATACAATTCCCATTCGCATATCTAGGGCTCTCATTCAATTTCCTTATTTGTTATCTTTTAGATCAAATTTACCTCACTCTTCTCTCTTACCTCATTACAGAGGTATTAAGAATTACATACATTTCAATCATCCGTCGCATCCACTCAAAAATTATATACAATGTTATACAAGTTAATTTGAATTAATTTCAACAACTGTTTATAAATATATCAAGGGAGAGGGAGGGAGTTGTTCTATTTTTTTTTAACTTTTGTTTTGTAGAACATTACACTAGCTACGGTTTGTGTTGATCATGTCCTCGTTTGATATAATTACGTCAATTTATTAAAGAATTGATCATATTCCTCGTAGTCGTTTTAATACCACTACATTTGTTCTATTTTAAACTTTTGTTTGGTAGAACATTACACTGGCGGATTACAATATCTTGGTGCGAGAGATCGTTGAGGATGGGAATGGTTCACATATGGTAAGTACTGTGTATTTGCATATTATAGAGTTATCTACCTTGTGGGTAGGTATTGATTGTGACGTCATATGTTTGCGAGCGTAACGTCATATTTTCAGAGAAAACGACGTGAGTTTAACTCACAAAATAATGACGCCACAATGAGATACCTACCTAAAAGGGAGGTAACCCTGTAATATGCAAAGACGGAATATCATATTATTAACAGCCATTCAAAGCTAGTGTGAGAAGGTCGACAGCTAATCCTAAGCCCAAAAATTTCATGATACTTATTATCTATTCTCTAGTGACTCGCTTCTTCAAAAGATCACTTTTGCATTGCAACCGCGCAAGTTTATGCCGTGGTTTAGCTTTTGAAGTATGGCCTTCATGTGGGGGAAGCTCATCTTCTTTAATAACAAGTGACAGAGACACTTGATTTTGGTTTTGAAACATAAAGAGAAAAAATGTTATTCATTCTGGACTTACATTTGATGTCACATGTATAAATAACCGGAGTGCCTAGAGAAAATCCCGGTGATCGGACAGGTGAGCCCTCACATTTTCACGTCATTGCCGGGAATCGAACCCCGCACGTCTGGGTGAAAGGCGAGCGACCGTGCGTTCTATTTGCAGATTAGGATCCGTTGTACCGGTACGGATCTGCTGTATCTGTAATGGAACGCGCTTTACCAGCTGAACTGAATCGGTACAAGTGGTTCGTTTTCAGATTCGTACCACATGGATCCAAGATGGCGGACTAAAGATTTTTTCATTTGTCATCGAAATGTTTTCTTTGTTGAAAACAAGGCGGAAAATATTTAAATCCGATGGAATAACATGGATCATTCATTTCAATGTTTGCAGAATCTATTTAGGTATTACTTTAATATCCATTTTATTAATAACACCGAAAAATACTTGGATTTTATCATTGAAAAATTCAAACGCGTTCCATTTGGCAGTACCGTACCAGTTTAGTACAACTGCTACGAATCCGCAGATATAACGCACGGATATTCGGTTTTCCAACGTGAAAATCCTCGTACTCCGTCAGCTACGCGAGAACCCGTTTTTCAAGCTATGTATAAGGCTTTAAGCCATGCTGACCATATCGTTTTACACTGCTACTTCTATCAGGGAACAACCAACTCAATGAAAAAAATACCTTCGAAATGGCCCTTGTGAATACAAGATTAAACTCCGGATAGAATTTTGACCCAGTCACTGATTGGCTGGTTAATTATGAATTTCAAAAATAAAAATGTTTTCTGACAGGTAATTATTCCTAGATAACCATGATATGAGTTTGGATATTCAGATTGCAATCTAAGTTTAAAATATCAATATCAATAATTAAAAGGTAAAAACAGGAGAATTTTAATAATTTTTTTCAGTGTCGAATGCACCCCATTTCAAAATGGCTACGCTGGTGAGAGTTTGAGCTGAATGACCACCTCTTTTTCAATCTATTGTTATACGAGAGCGTGTACTTTAAGTATAGAACATACTGGAACATCTGAAATTTAATAATGTTAGAAGTACATGTAGATGCAATAATGTTAACAATGTGGGCCTTGGAAAAAACCATTTAGTTGGTTGATCTCTTTTAATCCTAAACTTATCTAAATCTGAACCCGGTACTCTCAAAGTTCCACTGTTCGCCAATGTAGATGTTCAGGAAAAAATATGCAACGAAAAATAAGCTCGAGGATTTGTTTTTATTAATATAGTATTACGCTTCACCATTGTCATAATTGTCTGCTAATTGACCGATCGTGAGGTGTACATGTAATATAGCCGCGCCTCGTGCTCGCAAATGCACGTGTACCAATTTAAAGGTGGAGTAAACATCGTAGCCCACACAATACAAAATGCAACGCTACTTGCGGTTTGATTGTTGATTGACAGCTGGCGATCCGTCAATTAAGTTAAAAAATTGGTATACCTAACGATCAATTATGTGTAGAATATGTGCATTTGACATTCGAGAATTCATTTTTACCGCATGCCCTTTTAAGATTAAGAAGGCGGAATAACGCCGGAAAAAAACCCATCGAAATTCAAATAGCGACTGTTACATATATGGTTTACTACGAATTACTTGACAAATGGCAAATGCAAAGATTGCAGTCAACGTGAGAATGCAAACATATGTCTGAAGTTGAAATACGATATTTATATATCCTCTGGGAGTGACCTCAATTAGGAGCATGCTTACTCGGCAGGTTTATAACAGAGTTACATCACAAATCTAATATTACTTTCGTTTATCTACTACAACACTTCCTAAATACCCTATGGATACCAGCTGTGTTCAGTGTCCTCTTCAACATACCTATACTGAACACTTCTCCTAACTTGTAAGGCGACACTATACCATACAATATACCATACATGTACTACTGTAAACCAACTTTCTTTCGCGGCTATTAAATCTCGCGACTTCTATTTCAAAACAAGTTCGCGAAGATTAATACTCTCCGATTTAACAATTGAATGATAATTCCTATCTAAATAGATGATGCAGATATTAATTTGCAGAGATAAACTTTCGCAAATATATTTGGATCGGGTAAATCGTGTAAGTAATCACACGCGAATTAAAGTTGGTTTAAAGAAAATCATTCGTTATGTCATTTCGACGAAATGGCTACCAATTGTTGTAAAATCGGAACATATTAACTATAATGAGGGACTATACCGGAGGAGTGGTGAAGGTTTAAGACCCCATCGAAAAGGACACGATATGTATGTATTTGTAAAGTGGAATTAGGTCAAACCAGCGCTTCTACTACATGCAATAAATACTAGTAAACATATTGGATGGTTATTTGTTGACAGAAATTTGTACTGAACCCTGTGGATATGCGAAACTGAAATGCATTTTTTTTGCATATTTTTCCAAATATACAAACAACACAACTATTTACGAGTCAACAATAATAAAAAGGTTGGGACGATGCACTTTTTAGTAACTAAGTTATGATCATCTACACCTATGAAGGCATAAACAGGCATATAAAAAATCACTAGTTTTAAATAGTGTCTTAAACCTGAAGTAGATGTTAATTTGCGCGAATGCGAAATTTGGCGATTTAGCGTCCGGAACGTATTAGCGTGATATAGTTTCTAAAGTTAACACTACAGCCTTTGGAAGCGGAATTCTTACGGCAGGCTTTATTATGTAAATAACCATGATTTTAATAAATTTTTAGAGTTATTAAATTTCGCAAAATTGGTTGATTCCGCGAATACACCAGTAGCTTTGAGTGATATATATTATTATGTTTAAGCATTGATGTAACTATTTTTTCATTTCATCGGGGTATGACAGAAATTTTGTTCGCGAAGCGGATTTTCACAAAGAATTGGAAACAAAATTTTTTTCATACCTACACGTGTAATACTGGCTGGTCTAGGACTCATGTCGCCTGAGGCGAGGCTGTATTGCATGGCTACCCTTGCAATAAAGCCTCGTGACGTCTCAGCGTCAACAAAACTTCTATTTCCTTGGTAACATTTTAATTTTTTTTCACAAAACTGACTGGCTTTACTATAAAAGATGCAAGCAACGGAATTTGTGTTGAAAATATCACGTTATTTTTCCATGTATGGAAAATTGACTTCCAGTCGTGGATTTCTCCGAATTTATTTCAAAACAGCGGGATATTATAATTGTAATATTGCAATAAAGTGTCGAGATATGAAAGAAAAATACTCTTTCTATCCCCAATCAGGGTATCAAATATAAAATAAACCCTGAGATACTCTACCCTCAGGATCACAAAATGTTGCAAAACCCTCGGCAAGCCTCGGGTTTTACTACATTTTGTGACCCTCAGGTAGAATATCTCTATCCTTCATATCCACTTATGAAAGAATCTTATAGTATTTCATACCCCAATGAAGTTAAAAAATAGTAACATCAGTGCTTAAAAATGATTTTTCAGACGACTTGATAACATAAAATACGATTAAACGTATGATTCCATTGACTTTCCAATGGAATATTTTCCAAGTCAAAAAGCAACAAGGACGTCTCTATTGTGATGTCATGATAACGTTGGGTTTTCGCGCCATAATCAGATTTTTTTTTTCATGGTATATGAAAAAAAAGTATCTGCTAATCAGAGAGTTGGACTTAGTAAGAAAACAAATAAAAAATAAATATTAACGTCTATTAAAATATTATGCATCAGATTAAAACAGACATATATCATAGAACAGGCATATAGATAATAAATTCCAATTATAAGAGGCATTCAATATAACATTATTAAAGGGACAATTCATTGAGGCTAATTCTGTTACATAAGCACGAAGCAAAATATGACATAAATGTATTGTTCTACATTCCTTTTGAAACATATAATAAGAAATATTGACAAATTTCATGACATTGTAAAGTATTTTGATTGACACCGTTGAAACTATGTGTAATGGCGGACAGTAAGCGAGTGTGAACATTTCACATACATTTCACTACACTGGGCTTTTCTGGCATATCACATTAAAACCAATTCATTCCTAATAGAACTGGTTTGTTTCAGAAATATGTGCGAATTTTAATGCACTCATACACGATAACATGATGTGTTAATGGAATAACGATCTGTTACCAATGATATTTTCTTTTTTGCTTTTAACTAAGATTGACCTCGGAGACTATGAGCCATTTAAGAAGAAACTGTCTTCAGATCGACATTTCCGTATAGGAAGGAATGGGAAGATCAATGAACAGGTAAGGGGAATTAACTCTTTGTTTCGCTCCACATACCATTGACTCTTGATAATGGTAATCTTGCCGCTGAATGACGTTACAACCCACTGTGAAAAATAACGCACTTTTAAAAAATCATTTCAAAGTGAGTTAAAAATGATGCAGATTTAACAAACTTTGAAAAATAATATTTCAAAGTGCGTTGACTTACACCATATTTAAAACACTTTGAAATAATTTTTCAAAGGAAGTTAAATAGGTGATTGGAATTTTGTTCAAACTGCGTTAATGGAAGTCGTACAGTTTTCTAAAAGATTTTGTATCGTTTACCGTTTTAGTCAGTTTTGTCATATTACCTTGATAAGTGATAATATGAAATTAATATTTCAAAATGACAAATATTCAAAATTAGAACGCCAATTATTGTCATTTTGTGCCAGAGTTCTTTCTTTCTCTGCAGAATTTAAATGACATTTTTAATAGTTTGCCGAAAGCAATTATAAAAAGTGATAGCATTTGACATTACGTTTAACATAGAAATGTTCTTTAATATACATACTTATAATATGTGAAAATGAACCAAGTTTTTGTTCATCTTTTTATAAAACTATTCAAACATATTCACTTTACAATAGCCCATGATAAAACTCTATGGATATTCATTTTTGTATTCAAAGAATATATTTTTCATATATAGTACACAGAGTGATACTACAACATTGACCTAAAAAATGTCTGAAATCGATAACTATCTTACATATTTGTGAGCCTTATTGCTAAAGGATGAAGCAAGCATCGACCTCAACAAATTTTCACAATTGATAAATATAATTAAAATGATTAAATAATAATATGATTACGAATTTAACTACAATTTTAATAACATTTTATTAATATGGCATGAACTAAAGCATATAAAAGGCATTTGAAAAAATATCATTTGTCTCAGTAGATGCTTCTAAACTATACACAGTATTTAAGTGATGAAACTTCAGTATTTCATACATGTAACAACTTTTTTTCATAGTGCGTTGAAATTATAATGTACCATATTTAACGCAAAATAAATCAATGGAATATTTTTCAAGGTACATTGACCTTGCACCATATTTAACGCACTTTTTCTCATGGTGCGTTAATTTTTCATAGTGGGTGGTAACACAGGTTATCATGTTTTATCATCATTCCATCACAAATAAAAGCTTTAATCCCGCACAACCGTAATCAGTTATCACTTAAATTACAGTTATATGTGCCGTGAATTGGTGAAGATCTTGACATACTATATTTTTAATTAATCTATTTAAAACCATCGGTTTTGATGAATTAAGCTGTAGAAATAATTCAAATGAACAGACAAATATGTGTGATGCGCTGTAAAATTATTTACAAGACAGAATTTAAACCCTGAAAAATTCTTGATTTGTATGCCTTATGAACGGTTAGATGAATACATACCTGCAGAAACCACTTTACATTTACTTATTACATTATAAAAATGTTAAATGAAATTGTAGACTACAACTGGACTGCATGTTATGACCGTATATATGCATTTCACTGCACTGTATGAGGAAATATAATGAATATATATAATATATAACGTAAAATTAAAACCTAAGTATTGTTAATATTGTAATTTTTAAAATGTTAGTAATGTTCAGTAATGATTAAAATAACAAAAGCTTTTCTTGATGCATGAACATTAAAATTAGGCACGTATAACTGAAATCCATTCCTTGTTTATTTCTAGGCGTTGTATTTGTTCGATAGCAGCAACATGGCCTATTGTAGATTAATTATATCCTCTACATTATGTATCGTAATAATGTCATATTGATCTGTAATTAGTTATCTAATTGCGCCAATTGTCATCCAAATTAAATATTTCTTCATCTTTTCATAAGATATAGAATTACAATCAATACATCCCGTATTGATATCAACAACGTCACTTTGTACTGACTCAATATTTTTTAATATTTCTATTTTTCAAAAAAAAAATCTAAACCAAGGAATATATTAATTTGGTAAATTCCGTCTCCGCGTATTACAGAGTTACTTCCATTGCGGGTAGAGTATCCATTGTTACGTTACTATTTTTTCAACAAAACGCACATTATTTGCTCTGAAAAGAATAACGTTACACTCAACACCTTCCTGCAAGAGCAGATTTCTCTGTTATATGTGAACGCAGAATATATATGGCTTGTTTTACTGGAAGAGGTAGAATATCAAAAGCTCTTAGTTATGCATGACTTATCCTCGATACTCCAAGGGTTTCTATATTGCTGTCGCTATATTCATTACTCGGCTATCTCATAGTAAAACGGAAGACAGTTTAGGAGAAAAAACTGAAAAGAATCTGGAAATGCCTCGTTTAAACTAGGAATTTTTGTATGCTTATACATTATTTCTTAGATGTACTAAATTATGTTCAACTACACCTAGGAAATGATAAATAGGCATACAAAAACACTAGTTTAAACGGGGCCTTAAACCTTCAGCGGTTCTTTTGGTGTACACAAAACTACTTGCTCACCAATTGTCGCATACCTTCGTATATAGTCCATGTTTTATCGAGGATAAGTATGCATATTATACATGTACCAGTCTATATATCTCATAATGAGTTAACTGCAAATGCCTAGCATCTTCGATATATTTATCTAAATACTTATTTGTTGATTTACTTTTTATGTTATTCAAGCCCTCGTTAAGGATGCAGGATACAAAATTAAGAAAACCCAATGTGAATGATCATCTTAAATCGGTAAGTAAGCTGATATGTAAAACATATGCCAGAAAACTTAACATTTATTACCACAACATATTATTTTAAATATAGAATAAATATGCGTGAAAGAAAAATGAATTTAGAACCTACACAAGGAAATGACATGTACGTCACGGCATCAAATGGAGCTGCTGCCAAGCAGATGGAAATCAACGACATCTGACGTCTCATAGATATTTTATAAATTACTAGGGTCCTTTTTCTGAAAATAAGAAGTAAGAAATACAAAACACAAAGAAAAGAGATGATGCAGATATTAATTTGCAGAGATAAACTTTCGCAAATATATTTGGAATCGGGTAAATCGTGTAAGTAATCACACGCGAATTAAAGTTGGTTTAAGAAAAATCATTCGTTATGTCATTTCGACGAAATGGCTACCAATTGTTGTAAAATCGGAAACATATTAACTATAATGAGGGACTATACCGGAGGAGTGGTGAAGGTTTAAGACCCCATCGAAAAGGACACGATATGTATGTATTTGTAAAGTGGAATTAGGTCAAACCAGCGCTTCTACTACATGCAATAAAATACTAGTAAACATATTGGAATGGTTATTTGTTGACAGAAATTTGTACTGAACCCTGTGGATATGCGAAACTGAAATGCATTTTTTTTGCATATTTTTCCAAATATACAAACAACACAACTATTTACGAGTCAACAATAATAAAAAGGTTGGGACGATGCACTTTTTAGTAACTAAAGTTATGATCATCTACACCTATGAAGGCATAAACAGGCATATAAAAATCACTAGTTTTAAATAGTGTCTTAAACCTGAAGTAGATGTTAATTTGCGCGAATGCGAAATTTGGCGATTTAGCGTCCGGAACGTATTAGCGTGATATAGTTTCTAAAGTTAACACTACAGCCTTTGGAAGCGGAATTCTTACGGCAGGCTTTATATTGTAAATAACCATGATTTTAATAAATTTTTAGAGTTATTATAATTTCGCAAAATTGGTTGATTCCGCGAATACACCAGTAGCTTTGAGTGATATATATTATTATGTTTAAGCATTGATGTAACTATTTTTTTCATTTCATCGGGGTATGACAGAAATTTTGTTCGCGAAGCGGATTTTCACAAAGAATTGGAAACAAAATTTTTTTCATACCTACACGTGTAATACTGGCTGGTCTAGGACTCATGTCGCCTGAGGCGAGGCTGTATTGCATGGCTACCCTTGCAAAAAGCCTCGTGACGTCTCAGCGTCAACAAAACTTCTATTTCCTTGGTAACATTTTAATTTTTTTTCACAAAAACTGACTGGCTTTACTATAAAAGATGCAAGCAACGGAATTTGTGTTGAAAATATCACGTTATTTTTCCATGTATGGAAAATTGACTTCCAGTCGTGGAATTTCTCCGAATTTATTTCAAAACAGCGGGATATTTAATTGTAAATATTGCAATAAAGTGTCGAGATATGAAAGAAAAATACTCTTTCTATCCCCAATCAGGGTATCAAATATAAAATAAACCCTGAGATACTCTACCCTTCAGGATCACAAAATGTTGGCAAAACCCTCGGCAAGCCTCGGGTTTTACTACATTTTGTGACCCTCAGGTAGAATATCTCTATCCTTCATATCCACTTATGAAAGAATCTTTATAGTATTTCATACCCCAATGAAGTTAAAAAAATAGTAACAATCAGTGCTTAAAAATGATTTTTCAGACGACTTGATTAACATAAAATACGATTAAACGTATGATTCCATTGACTTTCCATGGAATATTTTCCAAGTCAAAAAGCAACAAGGACGTCTCTATTGTGATGTCATGATAACGTTGGGTTTTCGCGCGCCATAATCAGATTTTTTTTTTCATGGTATATGAAAAAAAGTATCTGCTAATCAGAGAGTTGGACTTAGTAAGAAAACAAATAAAAATAAAATATAACGTCTATTAAAATATTATGCATCAGATTAAAACAGACATATATCATAGAACAGGCATATAGATAATAAATTCCAATTATAAGAGGCATTCAATATAAACATTATTAAAGGACAATTCATTGAGGCTAATTCTGTTACATAAGCACGAAGCAAAATATGACATAAATGTATTGTTCTACATTCCTTTTGAAAACATATAATAAGAAATTTGACAAATTTCATGACATGTAAAGTATTTTGGATTGACACCGTTGAAACTATGTGTAATGGCGGACAGTAAGCGAGTGTGAACATTTTCACATACATTTCACTACAGTGGGCTTTTCTGGCATATCAACAATTAAAAACCAATTTATTCTTAATAGAACTGGTTTGTTTCAGAAATAATGTGCGAATTTTAATGTACTCATACACGATAACATGATGTGTTAATGGAATAACGATCTGTTACCAATGATATTTTCTTATTTTGCGTTTAACTAAGATTGACCTCGGGGACTATGAGCCATTTAAGAAGAAATTGTCTTCAGATCGACATTTCCGCATAGGAAGGAATGGGAAGATCAATGAACAGGTACGGGGAATTAACTCTTTGTTTCGCTCCACATACCATTGACTCTTGATAATGGTAATCTTGCCGCTGAATGACGTTACAAACCACTGTGAAAAATAACGCACTTTTAAAAAATCATTTCAAAGTAAGTTAAATATGATGCAGTTTTAACAAACTTTGAAAAATAATATTTCAAAGTGCGTTGACTTACACATATTTAAAACACTTTGAAATAATTTTTCAAAGGGGGGTTAAATACACTTTGTAGGTGTTTTTGAATTTTGTTCAAACTGCGTTTTTGGAAGTCGTACAGTTCTCTAAAAGATTTTGTATCGTTTACCGTTTTAGTCGGTTTTCATATTACCTTGATAAGTAATACTATGAAATTATTGTTTCAAAATGAAACATGTTTCAAAATTAGAACGCCTATTATTGTCATTTTGTGCATTTTTCTTCCTCTGCAGAATTTAAATGACATTTTTAATAGTTTGTCGAAAGCAATTATAAAAAGTGATAATATTTGACGTTACGTTTAACTTAGAAATGTTCTTTAATATACATAATTATAATATGTGAAAATGAACCATGTTTTTGTTCATCTTTTTATAAAACTATTCAAACATATTCACTTTACAATAGTCCATGATAAAACTCTATGGATATTCATTTTTGTATTCAAAGAATATATTTTTTCATATTAGTACTAAGAGTGATATCACAACATTGACCTCAAAAAATGTCTGAAATCGATAACTATCTTACATATTTGTGAGCCTTATTGCTAAAGGATGAAGCTAGCATCGACCTCAACAAATTTTCACAATTGATAAATATAATTAAAATGATTAAATAATAATATGATTACGAATTTAACTACAATTTTAATAACATTTTATTAATATGGCATGAACTAAAGCATATAAAAGGCATTTGAAAAAATATCATTTGTCTCAGTAGATGCTTCTAAACTATACACAGTATTTAAGTGATGAAACTTCAGTATTTCATACATGTAACAACTTTTTTTCATAGTGCGTTGAAATTATAATGTACCATATTTAACGCAAAATAAATCAATGGAATATTTTTCAAGGTACATTTGACCTTGCACCATATTTAACGCACTTTTCTCATGGTGCGTTAATTTTTCATAGTGGGTGGTAACACAGGTTATCATGTTTTATCATCATTCCATCACAAATAAAAGCTTTAATCCCGCACAACCGTAATCAGTTATCACTTAAATTACAGTTTATGTGCCGTGAATTGGTGAGATCTTGACATACTATATTTTTTTAATTAATCTATTTAAAACCATCGGTTTTGATGAATTAAGCTGTAGAAAATAATTCAAATGAACAGACAAATATGTGTGATGCGCTGTAAATTATTTACAAGACAGAATTTAAACCCTGAAAAATTCTTGATTTGTTATGCCTTATGAACGGTTAGATGAATACATACCTGCAGAAACCACTTTACATTTACTTATTACATTATAAAAATGTTAAATGAAATTGTAGACTACAACTGGACTGCATGTTATGACCGTATATATGCATTCACTGCACTGTATGAGGAAATATAATGAATATATATAATATATAACGTAAAATTAAAACCTAAGTATTGTTAATATTGTAATTTTTTAAAATGTTAGTAAATGTTCAGTAATGATTAAAATAAACAAAAGCTTTTCTTGATGCATGAACATTAAAATTAGGCACGTATAACTGAAATCCATTCCTTGTTTATTTCTAGGCGTTGTATTGTTTCGATAGCAGCAACATGGCCTATTGTAGATTAATTATATCCTCTTACATTATGTATCGTAATAATGTCATATTTGATCTGTAATTAGTTATCTAATTGCGCCAATTGTCATCCAAATTAAATATTTCTTCATCTTTTCATAAGATATAGAATTACAATCAAATACATCCCGTATTGATATCAACAACGTCACTTTGTACTGACTCAATATTTTTTTAATATTTCTATTTTTCAAAAAAAAATCTAAACCAAGAATATATTAATTTGGTAAATTCCGTCTCCGCGTATTACAGAGTTACTTCCATTGCGGGTAGAGTATCCATTGTTACGTTACTATTTTTTCAACAAAACGCACATTATTTGCTCTGAAAAGAATAACGTTACACTCAACACCTTCCTGCAAGAGCAGATTTCTCTGTTATATGTGAACGCAGAAATATATGGCTTGTTTTACTGGAAGAGGTAGAATATCAAAAGCTCTTAGTTATGCAATGAACTTATCCTCGATACTCCAAGGGTTTCATATTGCTGTCGCTATATTTCATTACTCGGCTATCTCATAGTAAAACGGAAGACAGTTTAGGAGAAAAAAACTGAAAAGAATCTGGAAATGCCTCGTTTAAACTAGGAATTTTTGTATGCTTTATACATTATTTCTTAGATGTACTAAATTATGTTCAACTACACCTAGGAAATGATAAATAGGCATACAAAACACTAGTTTAAACGGGGCCTTAAACCTTCAGCGGTTCTTTTGGTGTACACAAAACTACTTGCTCACCAATTGTCGATACCTTCGTATATAGTCCATGTTTTATCGAGGAATAAGTATGCATATTATACATGTACCAGTCTATATATCTCATAATGAGTTAACTGCAAATGCCTAGCATCTTCGATATATTTATCTAAATACTTATTTGTTGATTTACTTTTTATGTTATTCAAGCCCTCGTTAAGGATGCAGGATACAAAATTAAGAAAACCCAATATGAATGATCATCTTAAATCGGTAAGTAAGCTGACATGTAAAACATATGCCAGAAAACGTTACATTTATTAGTACATCACATGATAATTACTAGGAATGCGATTGGATAACAGCCATGGTCTATTTTGCGACAGTTCCCTGTCCTTCTTGACTACGGGAGACTATACCTGACTACGGGAACTATACCAAAGTATAGTCCCCCGGGAATGAACATGCGACCAAATATATGACGTCATAATGAATGTCATGTGACGTACTAAATCTATTATGGCCCTTTCCCTCGGGAACAGTTCTCCTATAGTGTTGTCTGGCGAGGTATAGTCCCCTCGTCTTCGACTCGGGTACTATACCTCGCCAGACAACACTATAGGAGAACAGTTCCCTCTGGAAAGGGCCATAATAGAATATTACCAAAACATATTATTTTAAATATAGAATAAATTTGCGTGAAAGAAAAATTAATTTAGAACCTACACAAGGAAATGACATGTACGTTACGGCATCAAATGGAACTGCTGCCAATTGCAAGCAGATGGAAATCAACGACATCTGACGTCTCATAGATATTTTATAAATTACTAGGGTCCTTTTTCTGAAAATAAGAAGTAAAAAATACAAAACACAAAGTTCCATTATGGGGCAATTATTACTGATAATGACTTTTTTCGGACATTCGTTATCTCTGCCTGCTATTAGTGTCACCTAAATGACGGGAAAATGAGCCTATGATTTTTCGCGGTCACATGATCAAATTAGCGTTTTTCTCATTTCCTTCACAGAAGAGTTCTTTGTATCCCGGAAACGGCGTATTACATTTATACCTTTATAGGAAAGGGAGTAAATCTGTTAACAGGAATTTTCGCTGAAATACAAAGTATTAAGTCAGAAGTAATAATACTAACAGAGCTTTTGAATTAGAACTGAGTAGTCTTTTGTATTAGGTCATTGGATTGGAAGACGCAATTCAAATATAATGATGTGTGGGTTGAATTCGTGAAAACAAGATTAATTAAAATAACTTAAGACTGAAATAGCAATATTAGTTGTCCTTTGAAGTGTTCGGCAAACAAAGTGCCAATGCTATCATATTTTTTTAATTATTATTTTGAAGCGATTTTACATGGGTACAAAGAGCATAGACATATGCCATTCATATTCTTTAATTTTTTTAATCTAAAACGTCATATACATATATATACTTTTAATTTCTCTTATACACACCATAAACTTAATTACATATACGTGTTGTAAGATATAATGTACTGCCGAAGTATTACTTGGAATGTAAAAGGAGCGGGTCGGTGTTGTTTGTACATATTGCTAAATACGGTCTCTGTCACTCAGCTGACGGACAATGCTTCTTTGGTTCAGTCGGTAGAGTCGTAAATTTCCACACCGGAGACTCGGGTTCAAAGTTAACAATACTATAACCACGTACTTAATGCTATTTGGTTACACCAGATAATCTTTGAGCTTTCAACAAGGAGGTTGTTCACCCTATTTACTCCCAACTCCTCAGCTTAATCATACAGACGAAATTAGCAAATTATTTTTACATCTAAAACTAACATCTAACAATCAAACACACACATAAATGATTCGATGTACATCATATCTAGAATAACGAAGTTCAGCAAATGTAAGAAGACATTGGTGATATGAATGTGATCGTTTGGTCACATTATATTGAAGACTCACATGCTGATAACTGATAAACAGGTTGTCAATTTCCTTTTAAAGATACTCCATCGCCGACAGATCATAAGTGATACTCATCATTTCAACAATAACTGCTTCGCCCGTTGTCAGTATAATGTGACTGGATGAGGCATGTTGCTTGTTGTTTTCGGCAGCATGCCTCAGTGATATAGTACTATAAAAAAAGGGCAACAGTTGTACTATAAAAGAAGTCGCAACATGAAAATACCACAGTCTCCTAAAACACGCGCCTTGCACTGCACAAACACTACACGACGTATACATTGGAGGTCATACGCGACCTTACATGACCCTGGTAGTAAACGTTTATTGATCAAACATACAAACAAATAAACAGAACAAAAACATTGTTTGGATATAGTACTAGTATCATTGACCTACATTTATTGTTGCAATTGGTTTTGTGCTGATATGTTGAAAAAACTAATTTCGTTTTTAAAAACTACTTACAATACCGTATTATCGTTCTATGGTTTCCCATAGAGCTTCGACATAATCGAATACCAATTGTTTGTCACGAATATATATATATATACTGAAGCTTTTGCATTTTTGTCTTTACTTTGACTTTTTTTCGAGTCGCAGTTTGAATGATGTTTTAAACTCTTAAATATGGAAATTCAGTATTGATAATTTTCACGGTTATCCGCTGTTCTGGAATTCTCTCTTCCATGATTTGATTTGTAAAATCAGTCATTGAGATTTTTTTCTGATTATGTTCTAATCATCTGCATAGAACGGGTTTATAAAGTGCTTGCAATGGGTCATGCAGACACATTTTTTTTATTTTGAAAATTGCAAAAGTCATGAAAGTAAATAAAATATAAAGCTTCTCCACCACCGACAGAGCATAAACGATACTCATCATTCGAACACTAATTAGTGTTTTATCGTGTATCTATATGTCTAATTAACACAGAAAATAATGTAAAAAACTTGCTTTTGGTGCATGCGCAATCAGAACTTATTCGATATAAAACATAGTGCCATGGATTTTTTTTCGGGATGCAATTAATTATTTTTAATAGTTTTATCTTGAAGTAAGATAAGAAGCTCAAACGTTATAATTGTGATAATGGCGTAAAGTAAATAACTTATTTAACTGAAGAAAATACTTAATCGTCTGCTCCTGTTTTTGATAGAGAAAGAAATATCATTTGTCAGCGGTGGAGCATCTTTAAAATGAAATTATTATAGAACAAACATATATCAAAATCCTATCGTAGTTTTGATATTGATTGTATGCTATACATTACAATTAAAATTAGAAAAAAACACAAAAAAACCCACAAAAAACCCATTAAAATTGCTAAATCAATCAAATGTTTCAATTAGATTGCCTTAGTGTCATTGCATTAGGTACTACATGTTGCCGAATGAGATACTGTCAAATCCTCTATCACACGGGAAAAGACTAAGGGACTGTATCTCCATCAGATTGGGGACACGCCATCTCTATTCCAAATCTGGTTCGATGTTTTATTTGTATCAACAAATACCATCATTTACTTTGTATAAATGAGGTAAAATTTTGTTAACTATTAAAATGTTCACAGAAACATAATGGAGCTTTAATCTTAGGACATTTTTTTCAATTTATGTTACGTTGTAACAATTAACCTTCCAGATGGCCCCCAACAGACGAAAGCGTGCCGCCATAAAAGAAAAATACCGCGACTATGTGTCATGGGAGAATGCTGAGGTGCCTTATATAACAACAAACATGGTCCAAGGTACATCATAATTTGTCTCGGGCAAGCAAATCTTCATGTCTCCCTCACAACAGGTCAATGGGTGTATATTGTACGAGAACAATAAGACCAGTAATAAAGCCTTTAGTAGCTAGCTACGCCCTCGGGAAACATGACTTATCTCGGGTATAAAAGTGTTCATGTCTCCCTCACACCCAGTCAATAAATGTATTTTGTTTATCGTGTTTTGAATACCATTTAAAGGCACACTACTTTTCGAAACAAAAATAAACGTTTCTTACAAACAATGATAACTTAAGACAATGAATATCTATCGTCTAACATGATGATACAACACCAGTTGAAAATGTTTGTATATACTTTATGTATTATTCTAAATATTAAAGATTCCTTTCGCTGTTTTGCCGTCCAGAGCATTGATAGCCAACTAAAGCGCGGTAATTCGGCCGACGGCGGGAAACATAATACGACCTATGTTATGATAATTGATATTTGATTTATTAAAACGTGATGATTAGTGTACTATTAACGTTGAATTGATAAATGTTGCGACTCTACAAAATTATCTATCTCGTTTTACATTCCCATTTTAAAAATCAAATGCTATCTCGGAAAGGTAGTAGGACTTTAAGGAAGCAGTGATTATGTATGGGATTGAGCCAGCAAATCTTACCATCCAGATAAATAGTGTTAAGCGATGTGCACTTTCACTGTCTGACTTTACAGATGACAATATTGCTTATTCATTATGAGCAGTGCGTTTTCTTCCAAAATATGCTGTTTTTTTATTTTTTTTAAAATCCGAAAGTAAAACGAGACTAGCAACAACAGTTATTCGCTTAATGTTGATGCTACACTTATCATCACCTTTTAAACAATTTTATTGAAATAGTTTTAATAACATGGGTCGTCCTATGATATATCGCCGCAGTATGTACAATAGCATAAATATAGTACTAATAAGAAATCATACATTCTCTAGCAGCAGCCTTTAAATATTGTATGTCGCTTACCTATTATGCAATGTAGAGGTACAAAAACTTTAAGGCGACAGGTAATTTACGGGTATTAAATATACTCCAACGCCTTTAGAGTATAAACAATACTCATCATTTTAACAATATGATAAGTCATGGGATTGTCGATGCGAAATCAGTTCTTCATTCCATATAGAGCATAGTGCCTTGGCCTTTTTTCGAGGCGCAACTAATTTTTCTTAATATTTTTAAAGTAATATAAGAATCTCAAACATTTCAGTTGTGGTAATGTTGTAACTTTTGAAACTGAAGGAAAATATTAAATCGTCTGTTCCTGCATTTGAGAGAGAACAAAACAATCGTCATCGGTTATCATCTTTAATATTAATATTTTCTGGTAGTAAAAATGCCAATAACATTTGCTGAATATCTTGTCATCTTAAAATAATTTATTTTTTTAATTTTTATCGGGGCAATTATTTTAATCAATTTTATTTGAAGATGTATTCATCGATTGGATACAGGAAAGTGTTGATATCTTCCACATCGAGTCTTGCTTGCTATGGAGGCCTCGTTCAGGAGAAACCGAATATATCGATTTTTTGGGAGGTGATCAAGACGGTTTGTAAGTATATCTAAACTTAACATTGAACGTCTTTCAGTCAACGGAAACACGTTCAATAATTATATTTGCATTTGATAACAACTTTATGATGAAATTCTAATATAATTTGCGTCTATAATGAATAAATGATTCATTACCGTCAAAGACAGAACAACCATTTGAATAGCCATCTTCCATGATCATTGACACGACAATTGTGACGTCACAATGATAATGTGGTCATAATAAGCGTGTGGCAATTAATAATTAATTCGCGATTTACATTTTCAAATTCAAGGAACTTTTACGTAAAGTAATATGATATCAGTCACAATTCTTAAACGCCAGATCATGGCAATTGTCCTTATCTCTGAAAATTTATATACTGCGAACCGATAGATTTTCGCGAGATACTAGTTCTGACATAGGTGGACTAATTCACGTACCACGTGATGCCCGATAACGTTTGTTAGGGACAAGTATCTCCAGTGATGGAACGTAACTATTTGTAAATTTCCCGCTGTAATGACGATGACGTTAGCGCGGGATATCGTCTTCTGACATCATTACATCACCAATAGCAACATTAATCCCGCACAAACGTTATCAGGTTTCACGTGGTACGTGAATGAGTGTCTCTGTGCAACAAAGTTCAAACGTGAAATCCGTTTATTTGTATTAAAATATTATTATAATATATCAATATACCTAAGTTATATATGCCGTAATGTTCATACTCGCCAATCAAATAGACCATTTGATATGTTACCAACATTTTGAGAATTACAATACTTAAATTGCATCGATTTTATTTAAAAAAAATTAATTCTTATTTTTTTTTTAATTTTAACAACCTAAGATAAGACGACAAAATGAATTTGACAGTACTGTCAAAAATCATAACATTTACCTTTCAAGTGAAGTGAAAATATTACGCATGGTTTACCATGAGTCCAAGTTGTGATCTTCCATTCCATATGCCATTTTTACGGTGATATTGTTAATACATAAAAAGTGAATACTTACAATATGTTTTCACCTAAACATACATATGGCCTTATAGTTCTTTTTCGCGAATGATTGTATGTACCCGAATATGTTGAAATTGACGAAGATGCCACAGATAGTATCCTATAGGCTCAAATGGCTCACAATATTTCATTCATGACCATGTCTAGGATTAAACAATTTCGTTGAAAGTTTGTTTCGCCAATGTGATTCATTGATTTAATAAGGGTTGTAGTGGATATGAGCCTCACTAATAAAAAAATTCACGAAACGAACATAACACAGTCAAAATGGTGAAATCTTCGGCGATTTAAGACAAAAACAAAAAACGTAATGAGTGAAAACGAGCCAACGTTGTATTAAGCTATTAAATTTGTGCAAGCATACGATATGTATTGCATATTACAGAGTTAGCTTCCTTGTAGGTAGGTATTTATCGTGACGTCCTGTCGGTTTTTTCCGAAAAGTATGACGTCACAATCACTACCTACGTGCAAGGCCAGATAACTCTGTAATGTGCAAATACAGAAACACACAGTCACAGTGTTTATCCACTGCAACCCTTAATACTATTTAATATGGATATCATTGTGTCGACACGACTAAATCATTTCCGATAAACACGATTTTGCATCAAAATGTATCCACTAACTTAATTCAACATGAAGCGCTAGGGGGATTGATTTAATTTTTCGTTGTCTATTAAACATTCATGCTCCCATAATTGCCATCTGAATGCAGTTCAATGTTTGATTATTTAAGATGCTCTACCGCCGACATAGCATGAACAATACTCATCATTTGAACTATACATGATATTCAATCATGTATGTAAGTGTCAATACAAAAATACATATGAAATAGTGTATTTTGCTTTTGTAGCATGTTCAATCAGTAATTCATTCCATGTGGGGCATATTGTCATGAAGTTGTTTTGGACGCAATTTATCATTTTAGATATTTTTTATCTTGAAATAAATTAAGAAGTTCAAACTTTTCAATGATAGTTATTGATTTGTCTGTTCTTGTTTTTGATTTCTGTATTGTATCCAAGCAGAGGTCAAATAAAATGGCGTCTGCCCGTCTTTAGTAACGCAAAGGGCTGTCTCAAAAACGAATTTTGAAAAAAAAACCTGCAATTATTTTTTTTATTTCAAAAGTATATATTTTTTACTTGCATTGTCAGCTTTAAGTACTGATTGTACATGCACCAAAAGCAAATATGTTATCTTTATGTATTTTTGTTTGGTTTGTTTTAGGTGTTAAACGTACCTTCACTATAAATCGTCTACGGGTACGATTGATTTTTATGTTAGTTGGACACATATAAACACGATTATACATCAACAATCAAATGATGAGTATTGTTTATTACTCAGTCGGTGATACAATGTAGAACATCCTTTACTTTGCTTTATCTCTGTAACCCTGCGTAGCTGTGCAGCTTACATCGGTAGACGACACAACCAACCCTCCCAGATTCTCCTTGATCAAGTCACCGCGAACTGCCGGTCCGTAAGTGTTTTCTATTTACTTTTTTGCAGTGTGAGACCACGCAATCGCGATATACTAAAAATAGAGGTTATGCAACGTGAGGTTGTTGGATATGGAATTTATTCCACACTCATTAGTTTTTTTGTTAAAGTTACAAAAGACATGAGGTTTCCAATAACCACGAGCCGTTTGAACTGTTTCTACCACAATTATATCAGTTTCCAGCCGATAGAAATATGTAGAGGATAAGGTAACGTGTGTTTGCCGAGATATGCAAATAAGATGTAGTGATATTTTTATTAGCAAAAAGACACTACATAAATAATATTCAAAAGTCATATTATAATACAGAATCCATTCACATAAAAGACTTCGATTTGGGGACAACTTTTTGATGAAATATTTCTCATTTAACGTATGATTAAAGTTATTTTTCAAGGTTCCTACAATATAACACTCATTGTCGGACTATATTAAAGCATGAACCGTTTGCTTCCCGCCATTAAATCATCAAGCCATTGTAATCAAATTTAATTCCGTTTCTGACTAATTTACTCTACTTTACTCACCAGTATTAAGATAGTACCGTCAAAATAAGTTGCACAGATTATTATACTTACCATAAAAACGTCACGTTTTTGACACAACGACTTTGACGCATATTGAACGATTTCTAACAGCAGTTTTGACGTCAAAACATACATTTTAGCGTGACGTCACTCGAGTAGTAATGACGTTTACAAATTATGAAGTTGCACTGAGAAATAAGTAGTTCGGTCAAAGTTCACCGTGTCAGCCAATCAGAATGCGTATAGAGTTTATATCCCGTGTGATATAAAAAAAATTATCAACAGCTGCATCGTTTATCTGATACCCCGAGAGTTATATAATACCGCCTATTGTTGTAGAAATTATCTTATTTAGTCGATAGTTTTATTTAAAGGGTATTTTTTATTTTAGTGGTAGTTTTATTTTTGTGGTAGTCTTATTTTAGTGTGAGTTTAATTTTAGCGGAAATTTTATTTCAGTGGTGATAGCGGCAGTGTTATTTCAGTGATAGTTTTATGTTAGTGATAGTTTTATTTTAGCGCTAGTTTTATTTTATTGATATCTTTATTTTTGCCGTTAAGTGGTAGTTTTATTTACCGGATGTTTAATTTTACCTGTAGTTTTTTCGTCTAGGGATACTTTTTTATTTTAGCGGTAGTTTCATTTTAGCCGTAGTATTATATTAGTGGTAGTTTTATTTTAGCGGTATTTTAGTTTTGGCGGAAGTATTATTATAGCGGTAGTTTTATTTAAGCGGTAGATGTATTTTCGCGCATTTTGCGATGTCTTTGAAGCGCAAGTTTATGTACAACGCTACAGTTTGAATTGCGCTTATAAATCACAATTAACTGTTTTTCGCATTTGCGCTTTTTTAGCATACAATAATAACATTTACGGTATGTTAACCCTCTTTTTTGTCCTTCACTCTCTCTAATGAAGTCAAACACTAATTCAAATGCTTCGTGAATGTATCGTAACTAAAAATATGGCGGAAAAAAGGTACTGAAACAGTATGGGCAAAATATCAAGATAAAAAACGGACAGATACAAATATGTACGGACGACGGCGAATGTTCACAAAATCACAAACACATATTAAACATATGTAGTAATTACAAATTAACATCACATATTGAACATATAGTAATTACAAATTACTAACACAAAAAGAACATAAAGTAATTAAAAATACCAACATATATTTAACATATAGTAATTACAAATTACCAACTCATATTGAACACATAGTAATTACAAATTACTAACTCATAATGAACATATAGTAATTACAAATAACCAACATATATTGAAATTATAGTACTTACAAAATACCAACACATATTGAACATATTGTAATTACAAATTACCAACACATATTGAACATATAGTAATTACAAATTACTAACACATATTGAACATATAGTAATTACAAATTACTAACACATAATGAACATATAGTAATTAAAAAATACCAACATATAATGAACATATTGTAATTACAAATTACCAACTCATATTGAACATATGGTAATTACAAATTATAAACTCATTATGAAGATATAGTAATTACAAATTACCAACATATATTGAACATATAGTAATTACAAATTACCAACTCATATTGAACATATATTAATTACAAATTACTAACTCATAATGAACATATAGTAATTACAAATTACTAACACATATTGAACTTGTAGTACTTACAAAATACCAACACATAATGAACATTTTGTAATTAAAAAATACCAACACATATTGAACATGTACTAATTATAAAATACCAACAGGTATTGAACATATAGTAATTACTAAACATATACACTGCACACATAACAGTTTTGATCGCAAATTCGTTTGCGCATATGTTGAAATTATTTTAAAAAAACCTACTTGCCTAATTTTAGTTGATAGCTCTCTTTTCTGACCAATTCCCGCCTTGTTGTAGCGAGGCGTTGTCATCCACGAAATGCTGCACGCTACGGGATTTGACCACGAGCAGTCGCGGCCTGACCGGTACAACTGGTTAAATATCAACTGGGGGTGCATCAGGGCCGACGCCATCAACAATTACCAAAAGGGGGCCCTGGCTACTGATGTGGAGTTCGACTGGGAATCCGTCATGCAATACACACCAGATGTAAGAAAAACATGTGTAGCTAACGATATGTTATCAATATCATTCCGTTTACTGTAAAACAACTTTCTTTCTTTCGGAATATTGATGGTTAAAGCGCATCGTTCTGAAGAAGTTAACGTTTTTTGTAATGACGTCACAGACGAATTATTGACTCGATGCTTGTAAAAATTGAAATATCGAGACTATATGCTATATATCGAACTCAACGTTACCATTAATTTGCAAATGAGAATAGAGAAAAATCAGAACTTTGATTAATGTTACATTTATATATTTAAAACTTCCAAATCATGTTTTTTTTTCGGTTTGTTTTTCATAAATATCCTTTCGTTTTCTCATTTTTTTCTCGTAAAATTAATGTTTTCCTGCGATTATGAAAAGCTCACTATTGTGATACTATTTCTAGCATTTTAGATTCGTAGGAGTGAAGCATTTTGCCACAAGGTAGTTTAAAACTTAGAATCGAAGATGTAGAAAAGACGAAAACTATCAAGCCAAAATTTTAGTGATTTTCCCCCAATTTTCTAGAGACTGGTGGCTAATTTATGCCGCAAGTTTTCTAATATCATATGCAAAATATCTAAAAGTGTAAAGGTAAATATTTGCGGAATCAGTGCCTTTACATTGTATCTCATTCACAGTCAATGTATAAACACGCGTCAAATGTGACGTTCATACAAAAATGAACGTCAAATTCGTTGGTAACGCTATATAGGAAACACAAATGTAAATATTTGAAAATTTGATTTATGTTTTCAGATCTTTAATGAGTGTTTAAACACGGGAACGATGGAGACATCATACCCTGCGTACGACAGACTCCTGTACACAGAAGTGGACCACCTGACACATTACGACAGCCAAACATTGGTGGAGGCTTATAACTGTGATGAAGGTGAGTACATCGTACACAGGGACATAAAAATAGCTAGGGATGTATGTTGGTGTTGACTTAAAACATATTTTAAATTGGTTAATTTTTATTGATTTGAATTTTTTTCCATTTTTTGATATATATATATATATATAAAATTCTCTTTGAAACATTTTATTTTAAATTCAAACGTTTATTTATTTATTTGTTTTGTTATTTCTCTGTTGTGTATATATTGTATAGATAGCAAGGGAACCGACAAACTGACTGATTGGAGCACGTTTTCTACCAAAAATGGCTAAAGATGTACATATCTCAAATTGATTTTCTATATGGGACATCGAATGAGAATACTGTATTCACATATTTTTATTCATGCTCGCCAGCTATTATTTATGTCCCTGTGTACGATGTACTCACTTTCATCACAGTTATAAGCCTCCACGTCATGTTTGGCTGTCGTAATGTGTCAGGTGGTCCACTTCTGTGTACAGAGTCTGTCGTACGAGCCAGGGTAGATGTCTCCATCGTTCCCGTGTTTAAACACTCTTAAAGATCTGAAAACATAAATCAAATTTCAATATTTACATTTTGTGTTTCCTATATAGCGTTACCAACGAATTTGACGTTTCATTTTTGTATGAACGTCACATTTGACGCGTGTTATACATTGACTGTGAATGATGATACAATGTAAAGGCACTGATTCCGCAAATATTTAGACCTTTACTCTTTTAGATATTTTGCATATGATATTAGAAACTTGCGGCATATACTTCGCCACCAGTCTCTAGAAAATTGGGGGGAAATCACTAAAATTTTGGCTTGATATGTTTCGTCTTTTCTACATCTTCGATTCTAAGTTTTAAACTACTCTTGTGGCAAAATGCTTCACTCCTACGAATCTAAAATGCTAGAAATAGGTATCAACAATAGTGAGCTTTTTCATAATCGCAGGAAAACATTAATTTTACGAGAAAAAAATGAGAAAGCGAAAGGATATTTATGAAAAACAAACCGAAAAAAAAAATGATTTGGAAGTTTTAAATATATGAATAATGCAACGTTAATCAAAAGTTCTGATTTCCTCTATTCTCATTTGCAAAATAATTGGTAACGTTTTGAGTTTTTCGATATATGGCATATAGCTCTCGATATTTTCAAATTATAAGCAAGATGGCGATCAAACGTAAACTCGTCTGGATACCGTCATGTAAAAATAAATGTTAACTTCTTCAGAGAGAATGCGCTTAACCATCAACATTATTTAAAGCCTAACCTGCATTACAGGGGTTTAGCAATTTCTTATTGTAGACAATCTGATCCCAAAGGAACTACATATCTAATAAGCCTAATTCAAATGTGCTCATCAGACGTTGGTTAGATTAAGATTTAAATATTAATTAGACTCTAGTTTTGCGTCGTGTCTCTTCTCGGCATTATAATAACTTATGGGGCAGGATGTGTAGTTATTATTGAGGCCACTCACCAGAGTATATATAGAGTCTTGGTATGCTCGGACATGGAGTATGATAGGATCTTATTTCGTGGCACACATAGCGGTATATAGGGTTACAAAATGAGATTTGTTGGTCTGATCTCTTGTTAGAATAATATGCACAGAGATTTCTTGCAGATTCTAACATCATTTTAGTGAAATCTATGAGTTCCATGTTCAGGCTTTCTCACTTTACCGGACGTTTGTTCTATTTAGTTGGGCAAATCTTTTGACTATACACGGACGATTTTCATTGCCATTTTTGAAAATCTATAACTCTTCTATAAAACACAAACTGGCGATGGCAAGTCATCGTTTATTGCTTACGTCTTTTCGCGGTTGGAAACACCTTGGGTGACTCAGGTTTTCTCCTTCCGTTGTACGGAACTTGCAAATTCACACCGTCTTGTGTTGGTTAAGGAGCTTTCCATTTAATAACGAACTGATTCAACGTCGGGTGGGGTATGGTCCAAGGCACAGACGAACGTGTAGCGGCTGCTCGCTAAATGGGATTGCGGACTAGGGGCCGTACCAGGTTATTTACACACGCGTGGTGCGGAGTATCGGGAGTATAACAAATGACCATTCGACGTCTATATCTGGGAATCCTCAGAAAAGGTTCCCTCCCGATACAATTTAATTTAACAAAAGGGTGGGATATGGGTGCGGATAAGCAGAGGAGCAAAGAATTGTTTACAGTCTAGGCTCTAAATTCATTCCCCTAAAAAAAGTACACGGTGAAGAAAGGAGGTTTTGTTAATACTTGGGTGAGTTACATATCCCTTTCGGCAGCTACTTAATTTTGGACTAATTCTCTCCTAGACGTAGGACAAAGAAGTTACAAGCAGGGACGTACTGAATGATGAAGGTTGGACCTTTTTCACTATCAAATGTTGTATGGTCAGGAGTGTTTTGTTTTGTCGCGGGGTAAATAAGCTGTTCGGTGGACACTTCACTCGGGATATGGCGAACTATCGCTAAAAAAGATAGGTGATCACGCGAAAGGAAAGTTCTGTTATTGCTCATACAAGGTTACAATCGATAGTGAGATGCTATATACGCTCACGTTTTAACTGTACCTATTTCGGCTTATAGCTTCAAGACATGTATTTGCCATTACATGCATTGGACCGGTAGCGCAATAACTCGGGAGATCGGATGTCTGCAGCGTATACTTAGCCACAGTCAGGCTCTAGAGATACGGTCGTCTGGGGTCCGCTTCCCTAGCTATTTTGGGGTTATTGTTTAATGGCGTCGGGGCCCCCTGGGAATGCACCCTGTTAGATCATTAGGACCAACTATGTATAGCCTGGTCACGCAGCCCGGCTGGACATAAGCCTCGTGCAAAATCGTAGGCGTGCAGGCATATCTCGCTGGATGACAACGGCTCGCTACAAACAACCGGAAGGGAAAACGTAATGAAGAGTGCAGATAACAGTACGAAAATACTGTATTCAATACTCACTTTGATACAGGTGTTCCGGGCTCATTGGGGCAGATGGTTAGTGGTTTTTTTTTAAACACTCACGGTTGAGATTTTCTCACCATAAATTGGCGCAAACGAGTAATTAATTGCGGAGCGCGAAAACCTAGTTATCGCTGGTTGGAGTGGGTATGTGTTTAGGGTAATGCACATTATGAGTGGTTCATACTGTTGGGTCTATTCGTGTTCTAATATTACTCGTTAGTTAAGACATGGTTCTATTAAGCTTGTTTTTGCTAAAGCATATGGTTATCACCTTACCGGCAACATCTCGAAATAATACATTTTGTGGTGTTTGGCTCACTTCTGTTGTAGATTATCGCTCAACTGGGTCGATATGAGTTGGATTTTGTATAGCTTGCTTAATTCGAGCTGAGAATCGGCTAGTCTAGGTTAATGAGTTAGGTGATTATCGGTTATTTTATGGTTATAATGTTCAAATTATGTGTTTTGCTAGATTAAACTTAAGTGTTATTAAGCTATGATGATTTAATAATGATTGAGGATTACGTTTGTAATTTACATATGGCGAATCAACATTTGAACTATTTCGTGATTTGGGTATGTGATTTGGTAATATAGCGGAAAGAGATTGGAGATTAATGTTGTCGAATAGGCTTGAGTGTAATTTTGTTAATTACATATGATGCCTTCATTTTGTGTTCAGGGTAAGTTATTGGTTCGATTTACTCTTAAATGATGATTTGATTCAGATATTCAAACTAAGTATGGTGTATTTCTATTGTTACATTCTATATAAACCTATAGTGTTGCTATAATAATGGTTAATAGCAAGTTTGTAAAAAATTACTAGAATGTTCCCCAAGTTATCGGTGCTTTTTTGTCTAAATTCTTGTGATATTACCCTAATATTGGTTTAGAACATGATTTGGAAAATATTGAACTAGCATTAACTTTTGATTTGCAACGTAGGTGCTCGTTGTTGCGTCGGTCCTTGCGTATTTGTAATCTGTCAGTTTATTTTTATATTGACCTGATTGTTCGTCATTTATTCTCAGCTATGCTCATGACGTTACTCTTTGACCTCTTTTTTTTCGTCATAATATACGGTCAGTGTAGTTACGTCGGCACCCTAGCAACTCTAATCGAAAGCTATCTTACGAATGTACGTGTATCTCGCACTTACATGGTCTGAAGAAGAGCGAGGGGAGCGATAAAAGTGAGTTTAACGATAGTTGTAGAAGATCCGGTTTAATGGTCATCTAGTATGCATAGGAAAAGATGGCGCGAAGGACGAAAAAAAACAGTGGATAATCTGATTTGTTGATTAATAATTCACGCAGATTCGTGCTATTTTCTTAAAATACTTAGTCAACCATTTTTACAACAGTTATCTTATTGGGTCAGCTCATATGGTGAAAGCTGTTGAGCAGTCTTCTTAAGACATCGCAAAATGCGCGATAAAATACACTAAGCGGCTATAAAGAGAGAGTACCGCTAGTCATGGACAAAGAACTGCCCTCCATAATACTTACGGGCCTAATACTAAGAATTACGCGAGGGCTTAAAATCTAAGTACTAGACAAACATAATATAGGGTAATATTCTAAAGAGGTTAGATGGGAAACTACTGGTCTAATTCCATAAAAATATATAGTCAGTCCCTAGACGAAAAAAGCTAGAGGGTAACCTAATGACAGGTAAATAGAGATACTACCGTACTTAATATCTCGCTAAATAAATATAAAGTATATCAATAAGTATAACTAAGACCGGATTAAAACATAAAGACTTCTCATTAACAATAGTAAGTAACGGACATGGAAAAGCATCTAGTCTCTCGTGTACTCGATCCACTGGGGAAAAAAATTTCCTGCTGGCAAGGCTTATCATTGTAGCGGACTAGCTGTAAGCTCAGATAATACTCTATCGACTGTAGGACATAAATATACACACTATCCCGGAATCTAACACAGAAAATCAGCTGCTTTTGAATATATACAAGCCTATCTACTGAATAAGACTCCAGTTTATCTAACCACAATAGGGCCGGTGTTCTTTCAACTCTCGGAAATCTATGGAGTTATAGGCATAGCAGCGTACCAATAACGATGCACAAGTCGAAAGGATAATGATATGTTTTTTATACCTACACGTGGTATAAAATCTGTATTTTGCAATAGTTCACGTGGCGCCGAGGTTCAGGGGCTAGACCCCCCACGGTTTGATTTTGGAGGGAACGTTGCATGGCTCGTACATTAATGATGCGCAACTTCATATACATGTAAGGTTCAAATCAGTATATGTAGAGACTGACTCGATGTGGGTCGTCACGCGAACAAAAGCATTGTTTTGAGCATGGTCAGAAGTATCTTGTGATTAATAGGACAAACATGTAGTGCAGATCCATAAGGTGTGAATGTGTCCGGTAAACGTGGACGTTTTTTTTTATGTGGCCCTATGGTTCATTTGTAAGCTATAATGATGCTACGCCTTTAACTTGTTTTGGTTGAAACGTTTCGGTATTCGTTAACCGGGGGTGAAAGAGGAAATAGAAGTCAAAAATGTAATTATTGAATTCGCAGGAAACGGAGATTAAATCATTTTCGCAGGTTTCACGCATTGAATAAGTATTAAGAGTTGGGTACTTTGATGGTTACTGTCTTAGTGGTGGTCAGAAAGCAATATCTCGAGAGGGCTACGTGCCTGGCTAGTAGAATGCTCTTTTGATAGGTGAGCTCAAATACGACAAAGTTCGAGACTGTCTAAATATTCGTTGTGGAACCTATAAGACAGAGATGACAATTAGATCTCGCTGTCGTGATTATAATTGAGAAACGCAAATAATTGTTATTTTCTGATAATAGTTTGTTCCAACAAAGTTCGTGGAATACTTTATTCAGTTGTTTTTTAAACACAAATTGGATTCGCTATAAAATATCGAAAATACGTTGTGGATACGGGAAGTTAAGAATGGGTCGTATGTTTCTGAGCATGATGAATTAATATGACACATGCTTATTTGCATATCTTTGGCAAAGCACACTTACCTTTATCCTCGACAGTGTTCTATCGGTATAGAAACTGATATTAATTATCGATTGGCCTAAAGAGCTTCACACATTCGACTCGTGGTTATTGGAAAGGGCTTCTGTTTTCCTTCATCTGTGTGTAACTTGTTTAATCAAAACCAATATAGGAGACCTATGAGAGTGTGTTGGACGTAAATTTCCATCCTTTTCATAGAGTACGTTGGTGCGTTATCTTCTTATTTATTACGGATATCTTACGATGCGTGCGTCATCAACACTGCAAAAGCAAAAGTAAATTATATGTAATTACTACTTCTAGGGTGGGGGAGCCCGCGCAGTTTGGGGTGATGCGTGATCAAGGAGAATGGTGGGGGAGGGTTGGTTTGTGTGCTAAGATGATAAGCTGCACCGCACTGCTAGCGGGTTATCAGAGATAAAGCAAGAGTATAGGTCGTTCTGAGTTGATCTGGTGACCGAAACTGAGTAAGTTTAAACAGGAGTGACTCGCTATCGATATGGTTGATTGAGTGCTTGAATGAATATTTTTTTTCGTGGTTTGTATTATTCGGAAAATCGTCGCAGAGTCGACATACTACCAATTCACTCGGTTTACCCGTAGACGATTATAGGAAGGTACTTTAACAATCTAATGAACTAAACAAAAACAGAGATATACTGTAAAATAAATTTATGCTTTGTGGTTAGCACTGTACACTGCCAGTCAGCGCGGTTGTGGGAAAGGTGAACGTGGTAATGTTAAAGTGAACTAGGTTTATGATGATACTTTTTGGTAAGGAAATAAAGAAATAATTGCCAGTTTTGTTCTTGTTTTAAAATGCGTTCGCTGAGACAGCTCCTTGGGCGTCTACTAGATGAGAGGGACGAGACGCGATTTTCTCTATTTCCTGGCCCTTCACTGCTTTGGCAGACACTAAATACGCCTACTACCCCTTATAAGTGGTATTTTGACATGGCGCCGTGCGAATCGCACGACAGCGTAGCGCTCAGTCCAGTGTACTCTATGTACCACTCTTCTCTGCACTACGCTGCGCATGGTTCCCGGGTTCCTGCTGAGTATAGCATTTGTGCCGCTGATGCGAGTGCCACGCAAAACATTATTACTAAAAAAACATAAAAATGACTATACTTGTTAAATATGTTTTGATCTAATTCGTCTACTCCTTTTTTTGATAGAGAAAATTGCATTGCTTCGGGAAATAGTAGTGTTTTAAAAAGAACAAGAACAGTCAAATCAAAAATAACTATCATTGAGTTTGACTTCTTAATTTTCATTTCGTAGGATATTGCAATTTATTTAGAATAGTCAAATTGCTGTCTCAACACACGAACTTTTTTATTGATGGATATCAGTGCCCTCGAGTTGGGGGAGGAATTACGTTGTGGAGGAACTATTGCAACGACATAGCAGAAGATAGGCGAGTGTCTTTCATATGTATGTTGTTTGTCACTTTGATATCTATAGACAGCTTACCCATTAACATGACTGATATCATTTATAGTGTTCAGGAAGTGATAGGATTATCTGTTCATGTTATGTAGGGCGGTAGAGCAGTCTTTAATTAGATTGAATACTATAATGAACTGCGGAGTTCAGAATGGCAATATTTATGTTGGAGATTGAATTGTTAATATACGACAACGACAATTAAATTAAAATGCAGTTTAGTGGTAATTTTGTGCTTTTCCGTGGGAACAGAGCAGATTACTAATTATTTATTAGCAGTTTTTTTTGATGGTAAAGCGCTGTTTTATCGGAAAATGGATGTCGGTTCTCGACATAGAGGTTATTCTGCATTGTATGTAGAATACTCTATACTATAGGGTTTGCAGCGGAATAAACACTGTGACTGTGTGTATTCTGTATTTGCGCATTACATGAGTTTTAATTGGCGTTTGCACGTAGGTAGTTGACCTTTGGAGCGTCTTGAGTCTTTTGTGGTGATCATAACTGACGGTACCGTATGACCGAGAAATCACCTTATCTATGAAGGAAGCTAACTCTGCTGCATAGGATGCATGATTACATATCTTATGTTGCTTTGCATCAATTTCCTAATTCAGTTGGTACCATAACACGCTGTTGGCTTATGTTGTTTTCACGTGGCTCTATTTTACGATTGGTTCTTTTTGTTTTTTGTTCTTTAAATAGCCTAAGAGATTTCACCGTATCTTTGACTGTGTTTATGTTGCGTTTTCGTTGAAATTTGTTATTAGTGAGGCTCATATCCACTACAACACTTGAAAGGTAAATGTTTTGATTTTTTTCTGACAGTGACTGTCATATTCTATTATGTCGTCTTATCTAGGTTTTGTTAGTAGGATGTCCTAAAGAGAATATATACAGGAATCCTCCCACAAGAAATTTTTACAACATGACCGTGCAATTAATAAGTATCTTTGGTGCTTAAGCTGTCCAGAACATGGTTTGTGTGAATGCTTTCTAGAACGCGTGGTAACGATATAGAATGGTCCTATATCTGATTTGGCGTGTTTGTACTGAACATTCTATATGCATAGATAGTTTTTCTGGGGATTTCACTTTAGTCGTATATCTTGATATATGTGATTAATATACATTTCTGTGTGAACAGCGAATATGCAACATGAGTTACCCTCACGTATTTAATTCGTACGCCAGAGACGCAGATTCGGTCTTCCTAGGCGTAGCCTATCGTAAATGATTCTGCAATAAGTTCTTGTGCGGGATACGTTATTTTTTCTTGGTGTATCTTGGATATCGAGTGTTTAGAAGTATCCGATGCTCCCGGTGGCTAAGGGTTTATTAACATTTGCTGGTGTAGATAGGTTATTTACTATACGTGGGTTAGCCGCTATCAACCTACTCGGGAGATACTAGCTCCTTTCTAAATACGTACTGAGCACTCATTGCACGTGGGTGAGAGTTTCTGTGTTAGTCTCTACCATTATTGTGCGAAGGTAACTACATTTATTTCTCGGGCGAGCATGTCAATTCGCCTCGCGTTTAGTTTCCCTAGTTGGGCTTTTCCTTCGGCTCTTGGGTGCGCAATGTGCATTGTTTCAATGCGCAATACATTGCCCGTGTTTTTGCTTCTTCTCCGGAACTTTTGTGTTCAGAGTGAGTGAAGGTGCTATTGGATTCCTGCGATGGAGGATTGTTGTCACTGTTATCATTATTAAGGACTTTACGTAAAAGTTTCTTGAATTTGAAAATTTAATCGGGCGAACTTAATTTATTCCTGAATTGGCTGAGTTAAATATACTCGTATCACATACTTCATTTGTTGACCGTCACTGAGATTGTCGTGTCGCAATGATCATGGAAGATGCGCCGTACATTCAATGGGGTGTTTATTGTCTTTTGACGGTAATGAAATTCATTTTGAGCATTTATACGCCAAAATTGATCGAGGACATGTTCTAATCATATAAGGTTTGTGTGATCAATGCAAATATGAGTTTTCAATTAAGTTGGGGGACGTCTTTTTCCGGTTTGTACGTTCAATGTGTTAGTTTG